>PQWD01005189.1:0-93215 GCA_019425675.1 Leucinodes orbonalis | reverse complement strand
ACTATTGACGAATATTTATGTGATAAAAATCCTTGGTCTTAAATTGCTCAGCTATTTCAGTGTTTATGATATATTGTTACATTAAGTAATTGTTTTTAAAAAAGGCTACACTGTTGAGTTTTCTTGGGTGCTTCTTTCTCAACAGGCCAATCCACTGAAGCGCTTTTTTTCAAAGCATCAAAATTCATATTTTTAGTTTAGTATTTTAATTTTTTTTATTATATTTTTTGACGTTCATAAGTGCTTTTTGTAAGCCTAATTTGAATAAAGAATTTGAATTTGAATTTGAAAAATATTTGTACTGACCGGGATCGAACCCGGAACCCTTGATATAGTAGCCGACGTCTCGACCATTACACCACATGGGTCATCAATGAAATAATGATAATGGTTTGACCATTACCATTATTTTAAACTGAATAAAAACTTTTGATTTTTAACATACTCAAATGTCCATGGCGGCAGAATTCACTTTCCATCAGGTGATCTGTCTGCTCGTTTGCCCCCTATCCTATAAAAAAAAAAAATAAAAAAAAAATACTGATGAAAATAAATGGTACCAATCTTTTGTTCACAGAACTGAAAATCGAATCAGTCGAAAGCGCAAGCGCCTCGACCGGCAGCTCGCAAGAAGATGAAGAGCCCAAAGAAGCGTGGATGCGAGCACCCTCAGGGGGTGTTGCTGTGAGGAGTGGGGAGGATGCTCTGCTCACCTGCGTGGTGCTTGGAGCTAGAGGTCGGCCAGTATTATGGAGGAGAGCTAAAGACCTTCAGCTTCTGACTGCTGGTGGAGTCAGGGTCACCAGAGACGAGCGTTGCACGTACTGCACGATGACTGTGAGTATATGAAAATGAAAATGGTAGTGAAACGCCTGACATGAAGAGCGGCATTGAAGGAGACAAACAACTGTTACACAGTTATTATTCTCTTTCAATGCCGCACTGCACCCGTCACCGAGACAAATGATGTTAGGTCTCTTATGCCCGGTAATTTCACTAGCTACAGTGCCCTGATCCCAAAACACAAAAGTGCAAAGTTATTTCCCGGGACTATATCTGGCACTACTGTGGCACCTACCTGGACGACTCAGTATCGAGTCTACCACTAAGTAAGCTTAATTTAAAGCGAGCTTTAGAATACCTGTGTCCAATCTAATCAAATATCAAACCTTGATATTGTAAAGATAACCATCAAATTTAGTTAGAATATTTATTCGTTACCTTTTCGCTGTAAAAAAATGGCGAAAACGTGATAAATGAAAGTTGGAATCGGAGCTTCATTAGTATTTCCCTCACACGTGAATTTTGCGCCCTAAGAATAGAAGGGTTCTCCATTCTCAGTGGAAAGAGCTAAATTGAAACCGCAACTATATTTGAAGTTGAAAAATTTGTGGTCATTTTAAGCCACACGTTTTTTATGAGGAAAGCGAAGGCTTTGGACTTACCTGAAAAATATAGCCGTGAATAATTCAACGAAACAAAGGTTACCCTCGTATTGATTTAGTTTAATATTAGAGCTTCACTTAATATAAACTGAGAGGTACAAAGTGTTCGGGCTGAAGCTAATTCATTTGAAATAGAGAATATCATAACAGACTACAAGTTTGCATCGGGATAAGTTATTTTCAGAACTAGAAATTAGTTTTTTAGCTTTTTTTTTTTGGAAAAACCATTCAAACTGAATTGTCGTGACCGATCTAAAAGTCCACAATTAGATTCCTACTTGTGAACTTTTAGACGGCAAAGAATTTGTTAGATACGTTGATTGTCGTTTGATCCAGCCCAGATGATTTCTAGACTAACATGGTGTCTATCCTCTGTACATAGGCAAAATTAATGCCTTATAATTTACAGTGTTTTGGTCATGTAATAAGAAGCTAAAATGGTAGCATTAACTTTGAATATTTTTCGTGTTTGTCGTCGACAAACCAAGAAGCTAACAGAAATAGGAAATGTAATTAACCTCGTTTTGATATGTTCTTTCACGGCATTGTATTTCGTAAATGTGTTCCAGCATTTCAATTGCAAATATTGTATTATTTCACAAAGTCTGTATCACCGGATACCTAGTAAATAGGCAGTATCTTTGTCGGATATTGTAATTACTGAGCCCTTTATACTCCATAATAACTCAGTCTACGGGAGTAATTACATTTTGGCGGTATTATGCGGTAGGGAATTGTGTGTAACTATTTTTGTCGGTTCGCCATATTGGAATTCACTTTTATCAATTCAATAAAAGTTGTTTAACTGAATTCGCGGCAGACATGACAAGCTGAAATGACGTTAACTGGACATGATTCCCGTGAACGTATCAGTTTTGATCGCAGCTACAAGTTCCAATACTAAATAACCTAGTTTTCCAATGACCACATCATCATCAACTCATAAAACGTCCCCACTGAGGGGCACGAGCTAGTCGGTGATTGGGCCTTAGCCGTCCACGCGTCCAGTGCGGGTTGGACGACTTCACGCACATCCTTTGAATCTCTTCGCAGGCATGCGCGCAGGTTTCTTCAAGATGTTTTCCTTCACCGTAAGAGCGTCGGATAACCTACATATAATTTTGAAAATTCTAAAAGACATTGGTACGTGGCGGGATTTGAATCTCAGCCCTCGCGGAAGGAGAGCAACAGTCCACACCATTGATGACAATATGATGTTAAATAATGTGTATTTTTAGGACTACCGAAATAGCTCACTTTTCGATCATAAAAGAAAAAGGTCACATAATAACTGAGGTCACATTACACACACTCGAGATTTCGAGTACTGCTTTACCCGCAGACTAAAGTCCCGAAAAGCCAAGTATATTTAGTTCCTAACTTAATACTCGCAATTGCAAAAAAAACCTACTTTTTGATTTATCTTTTCCTTAAGATTAACTGAAAAGTCAGAGGTGTACATACTCTAAACAAAGTTAGTGACTTCGTCATTTAGACAAGTTTAATTCTTGAAACGAGACATTTATTGAGCGTTTATAACTTTGTGAAGCAATTTTAGAGCGTGTATGTTAAGAAAATATGTCTATACTGAGTTCAGAAAGTTTCAATTTAGTGTGAATTCATTCTAAAGTTTATAACATAAACTTTGAAGAGTTGTGCTTTCAGCTTCGAATTCACTCGCCAAACTTAAAATACTCGGATTATATCTAATTTTTATTGAGTATATATTAAATTCAGTTTCTGTTTGTAATGTTGATACACAAAATTTTTACTACATGCACATGAATATAATTTTACATCAAATCAATATTTTTTATTTTTGTCTGTCTGTTTTTATGTTTTAAATTGTTTTGTTCCTTTTTCTTTACTTTCCGTTAAAAGTAAGACGAAACAGGTTTGACCGTAAAATTTTGATTTTTTTTTAGGAATTGTTTTTTTAATAATGTGTAGTCAAAAAATGTATTTTCTTGGTTTCAAAGATGATTAAATAAGCAGTCGTTACAGCTGAGGAGCCTCTACAAGGGCCAGGCATCGCGAAGGGCGGTGATGTGTGGGCGCTGGTGATCAAGACTGTGCGACCCTCAGACGCTGGCTTGTACATGTGTGAGCTGAACACTGAGCCACCGGTCAGAAGTTTCCACAAGCTTACTGGTAAGTTTGGTTCATCATGCAGTCATCCATCAATCAGTTTTATTTTCAAAATTCAATCGGTTATTATTTTAGGACATATGTCTTCTTTTCAAATTAAATTGCAGTACTGACCATCAGTATCAGGCTGGCTGATGTTATCTTATTAATTTTGAATATTTCAATATGATCACATTAAATCTTACATATGATTCTAATAATTATCATTCATAATTTGACATGAACATGATAATTGTGCACTAAGATAGTTTTATTTATATATATTAAACTGCCGGTCCCTAAAATTCAACAGATGGGCAGTCTATTTTTGTTTTCATGAAGCACAGTAATAATGATGTTTCTTTTTTCCAGTAATATCCAGAGGATTAACTCCTCCAGAAAACCAGAACGCCACAGATAGCTACTCTGCAAACGCACCCACGCCGTCATCTCTGGCTTTGGCGCATAACTACACAGACTGCTGTGTTGCTTCCAACGTCTCGAAAGGATGTCTAGGCTTCTGCAGCATACAGACCATTCTAGAAGGAACGGGACAAGACCCTGAGACTTGTCAGCCTGATTTTCCCGCTATTGTTAAGTATGTTCATTTTCAATTACTTTGTGGTTTAAATTATAGGGTAATTTGTTAGACAGCGTCCTCTAATTGGTCTTCTTTACGGATTCGTAGACATTTATAGTATAGTGCGATTTGAAACTTAAGAACTAGACTATGCTTACAAATTGTATTAGCCAGTGATTGTGTAAATTTAATCAAAATTATGTTAAATTTACAAAAATAGATGCACAAATGAGATTTATTGGAAATATTTGAGGAAATATAGCACTAGTTGTAATCGTTTTTCATTCCTGATAAAATAAAATACCAATGAGAAAATTGTTTTGAACGTAGGCACATGTTCTATTAAAATTACTTCAAATAACTTAAGTTTCTTTTAAATACACTTTTCGTAGAGCGTCGGTGGCTCAATGGTGTGACTGTCGCCTTCCTACCAGGCTGAGGTTCAAATCTCGACACTACCAATGTGTTTTCGAGTTTTCGAAAATATATGTACGTTATCCGATGCTCTTACGGTGAAGGAAACATCGTGAGGAAACCTTCATGCCCGCCTGCGAAGAGATTCAAAGGTTGTGTGTGAAGTCGTCCAATCCGCACTGGGCCCGCGTGGACGTCTATGGCCTAATCACCCTATACGGGTAGGCTCGTGCCCCTCGGTGGGGACGTTTAATGAGCTGATGATGTTGATGATGATGACACTTTTCGTACAGGTTATAACTACTAACCTCAATTAAATCTTAGTCATATTCACAAAGGGTACAACACAAACGGGGTGATTCCTAATTTTTTTTGAATATGTTTGCTGTTGCTGTATTATTATAAACGGCATATAAACAATTATTATGCTCCCCAAAACATATGTTAGGCTACCAAGCCCCCCCCCCCGCAACGACCTAAGCCGAGGTTTGAGTCCCGTTCGGGGACGCCCTTAGGCTCGGTGTGTAAATTTTAAGGCTGAGAGCCATCTGCGCTCGCCACTTGCCCGGTGAAGCTGTAAAGGCCATCTGCGGCCAACAGCAGTAGTCAGTTCGAAAAAAAAAAACAATTATTATGCTTATCTTTATATGAGAATATAAATGCCGTTCGTATATTTATTTATAAAGTTGTTGATACACAAGGGAAATAATTAACTATTTATTTCAGCGGCTCAGTATTACACTTCATTTTTATAAATTACCTGCTAAAAGATAATTAATTAACAGTAACTGGCATATTTTTCAGACTTGTACATTTTTTTCGAGTTTAATACGATAATTGAATTGATAATCCACATTTAGTACATTTACCGTCGGTCCCGACTACTACCTTTGGATAGTAGTTATTTACACCCAACAATCTGCATTGGGCATGCGTAGTGGGTTGCGGCCCAATCTTCCCATGGGTATTTTTTTATGTTATACGGAGTAAACAAGCAAGAAAGACACCTGATGGAAAGTGTTCAACTCCGCCCATGAACAACGGTGGCACCAGAAGCGCCACCGGTGCGTTGCTTGCCTTTAAGGAAGGAATACGCTCTTTTCTTGAAGGTTCCTATGTATGCTGTGTGGGAAGGCTTTTTCACTGCAGCGAGGGACGTTATATGCTGATAATAATGAATACCACAACAACCACAATAATCTTGTACAATGCCCTTATAGGTGTATGGCAGATGGAAGAAACCACGTGCCATGCTGCGTCCAGGAGCGTGTCCCGGATATCTGCCAGGACGTATGCCGAGGGGAGTTTACACCCGTCACAGACAATATCAAAACGCATTACTCGTGCGCGTCTTACATGGAGAAAACGCTTGCATGTATCGTTGAAGGGATAGGTAAGTGTTTTTTGTTTAGAGTTTAATTATATAAGAATATGACGTATCAAGCAATTTGCTCATATTACTAGTTCAAACTCAAACAATAACAGATGTAGATGATGGTGACAATGATGTTTATGTACTTACGTCGTCGTATCCTTATGTAGTTATTTGACAAATTAATGCTATTCATTTTCAAGAAGTATTGATCCTTGATAAATCTTTCAGAATTACTACCCAGCCCACCAGAAGACGTAGAAATTGAGCCACTCAACGAAAAACAATTGAATGTATCTTGGAACCCACCAATAGAAAACTCTGATACAGTCACAGAATACATTGTCAACGTAACAGCACTAAGGTCCTTCGATGCCCAACTAATGGAACCGTCTGAGAGCTCAATGAAAAACATTACCAGTACGAAAACAATACAACCAATGACTTTCAAAGTGCCTGCCAACAAAACTTTCTTAGTTGTTAACGATCTGCTTCCATTTACAATGTACGAAGTCACCGTGACCTCATACAACATTCACGGGTCGAGTCTTCCAAGCTATGCCATCAGGTGAGTCAATAACAAATGGAATCATTTGTCAAAACAATAATCTTTTTGAACCTTCTTTTTTATTATGTGTATCATATATTCGAGACGTACATTTAAGTAGTAAGTAAGTAGTGAATAAACAGCTATGTTTTTATATTAGCTATACTTTTGAGTCCTATAAAGATCAAGTAACATATCAAAAGCTTACAAAAATGTGGATTCCACATTTTAGATTAGAATGAAAAAAAAATCTAATGAAGTCTTGTATGAAACCGTCTTTTGTATTTCTTATGGCACAAAATTGGGGACACTATATAGCTTATACCGCAATACGATGAGGAGGGATATAATTTGTGATGTATACTTAAATTCTTGCTCAGATCGCTCACACTGACTCCTGGAAGAATGAAGACCACAGAAGTTGCAGCTGCTCCTGAGTTACCAGATGTTCGGTCCTGTTGTGTCTCAGCTGGCGTTAATTACTTTGGTTGCGTTGACAAACTCTGTGACCCCACAAAAACTATCGAGATTGGCGTAAGTTAACTGACAAGCTGCGGGTTATTTGCTTGCTTGCTTTTCGGGTTGATTGCTTGTTGATTAAAAACTTGCCCCGTTTAACTATTTAATTCATAGGTTCTTTATATTTTTTACAATATTCATTGTATTGATTTCATGATTATTTACTCAACAGAATAATGAAGTTACAATTAGTATTGATAAGAAAAAATATTTTATTCACAACTATTTATATTTAAAAAATTACATGAATTTTATATATTTGCTTCTTGATATCAACATTTCTTTGCTTTACTTCCATTACACGATTTATAAAATGGACACATGTGGCACGAAATTTGAATTAAATACGCAGCCCAGGTGTTTTATCGGTGACAAAGCACAAGCTGTAATGTGAAATTTATCACCATATTAGTACTCACATAAAATTACCGCAGTAAAAAGTTTTGCGACACATTGAAAATTTCCGGGACACATGTGCGCTTTAACTTGGTGATGGAAAAATATATTTCGAGTACAATCTTGCACCGTCATCACTTCCATTATCATTTTCATAGATCAACTCATTTAGTTTTCAAAAGTGTGAATCCTATCCTATTCAACCTATCGCAGTCCACTGCCGGACATAGGTCTCCCCCATTTTGCGCCAGATAAAAGAAAGTGTGAATATTGATTGCGATTTAGAATCAAAGCTTTAGTTTCAAAGACAATGAAGTCATCGATATTATTTAAATACAACATAATGTCATTACACTTAGATTTCATTTCATTTCCAAATATTTAAACATGGCCAATATTAATACCGCAATACATCTTCATACCCATCTGTGACTAACGCACATCATCCAAACGGGCGTTTTGTAACCCTCAGCTACAGGTCACAGATCTGATGATATGCGCACCATGGGCTGGCGTCACCTTCGGCTGTCTTGCCAATGGAATGGACCATACGCCGTGTTGTCGCTCAAGAGGCATGCCTGATAACTGTTTGCCATTATGCAGTGGAAACATAACAAACCTGGACTTTAATCACTTCAAGTAAGTGTTTGACTGTTAACACATTTTCATTGTATTGTGATGGCTCAGAACAAAGTGCCTTTACTAATCGGAATTACTTATTATTAATAACGAAAATTCTTCTGTTGAAAATATGCATTACATCATTTATTTATTTATTTGAAAAGGTACACCAACAGTATATATATACAACATTGGACAACATTTAGTTAAAGGTTATGGTCTGATACATATACCCTTTATAGGCGTACACAACATTGATAAACATTAGAATAACAACACATGAGATAAAAAACTAAAAATGAAAATAACAAAACTAATCAGTAACGTTAACAATACTGAGATCACTCACCAACCTCGAGCAAGGCATTTATCATTATAATGCATATTTTCAAAAAAAGAATTCGCGATTAAAATTTAACAACAATTTTAACTTTTGCTAAACAGACAATAACACACCTACGATATTATCTTGCTTTTTGTTTTTCTGCAGGTGCCTCCGGCATATGAACTCGTACACGAACTGTCTGCTCCAAGGGTACGGTGTGCTTCCCGGACCACCTTCGAAGCTGCACCTCACTAACATTGACACAGACTATGCAGTGGTCCATTGGTCACCTCCAGCGGCCTTAGCCGATACTGTCCAATATTACAATCTACAATACAAATCATTAACTACAGATGACAGCTACCACGTCTTAGAAAGGGTAAGGTTCAAATTAATAGTTCAATTACATTGTTAACTTTCATGTGAAAAATAATAAAGAAACAAAACGAATTCGTGCAAACTCTTAAGAATTTAGTATTCTAAAAATCATCGTTTACTGACTTCTATCAAAATATATTTGTTTTGTTTAGATACATTCGCCGTATATTCTGGAAGATTTGGAATCTAACACAGACTATGAAATCTATGTTGAAGCCGTAAATGAACATGGCGTAGGGGCACCATCACCCAGACTCATATTCAGAACACAAAGTCAGGTAAAAATATTATTCAAAAAAGAATAATAACATTAATAACCACCTTTCATTGTAATCTAAGCTCCTGTGTACAAATGCGTCATTCTTTTTAATAAGAGACAAATTCATAACGTGATTTATTAATTTATGTTATATTTAATTTATTACTATCTATCACAATGAAATTGACGTTTTACAGCTTATTGAAGAGGAAGAAGAAGCAGCAAATGCCTATAATGTAACAGAATGCTGTGAAAGAGTGCAGCTAGCAGGCGTTTGCATGCCTCTTTGCACTTATGATGCTAAAATGTCGGATTTGAGGACTTTGGCTCCGCTGTGTGCTCAAGAGTTCCACAAACTACTTCGATGTGGGGGCTGGAGGTAAATAGTCATACCTACAAAATGTTTTTAAATTATCTCTCTTACAGACACAAAATTGTATAAACTATTGAATAATCATTTTACTCCATTATAATCATTTCTTCTTGGTTGCCTTTATTACACTTCAGATTATAATAAAATTTAACTTAAGTTTGAAAAAAGCCGAACAAAATATATCTTTCTCGTTTTTCGCAATTCCCGGTTAGTGTCAGGACCCCACACGCAACACGGTTAGTTAATTTGATGTCTAGTGACTCACTAAAACCACATGCAAACAGGGCAATAAACGCGCCATTAGATTCAGTGAAAACGCATGAGGATTTCACATAATCTATCCGATCTAGAGGGTACAGGTTCAAATCCGCCACATTCCAATGTATTTTCAAAATTATATGTACGTTTGTCCGCTCTTACGGTGAAGAAAAACATCGTGAGGAAACCTGCGCACGTCTACGAAGAAATTTAAAGGTTGTACGTGATCGGCCAAACCGCGCTGGGCCCGCGTGGACGACTAAGGCCTATGGGTACGCTCACGCCTCTTGATTGGGACGTATAATGAGCTGATGATGATGACTATGTTATTCATACAGGTCGCAACCACGCTGCGTGCTGCGCTCGGCGCGGTGTGCCCGCAGCGTGCCGGGGGTGTGCGCGGGCGTACTCCGGCGGCGTCAACACCTGCGTGCCGTATATTGGCAACATCGTGCAGTGTTTCGAGGAAGGTACGCACTGTTGAGTTTTCTCAGGAGGTCTCAAAAGGTCAAAACCACTGAAGCGTTCGTAGTAGCCTAAAGAGTATAGTAACTATAACCTTAAACTTTGTGCAAGTCGCAATTATAGAATTGAATAATGCACAGTCTTTGAATTAAACGCAGCACATTTTTGAAACCTTCGTATTTTCCTTTTTAGTATTGACTTTCGCGACACGTACACATTAAATTAAATTTAAAAAAAAACTTATTTCTATTGCGACATTTTGGTGACTTTGCATTTGCTGTGGTTACGAGCAGACTGCGAAGTCACAAACGAATGTATATGAAGTTATTGAAAAATGTGATTTATTTACAGGGCATTAATTTCTCTCAAATTTTTATATGCCTTACTTTAGTAATAATATAAACGTTTGTGTTTTGATGTTAATTTTAACTTTTACGGACGTTATCTGTCACTGCAGTGATCATACTTTCAAAATAATTTAGCCTACTATCTATAGATACGCTAATTTTATTTTTTAACTGTAGAAGTATTATTACATTCCCTTTTAATTACGACTTTCGAACTAAATATTATGACACTGGTTTCACTTTTTATGTAACATCTTTTGTCCATTATGGTTTGGCAATAAATGATTAAGTATTTCGAAATTCGACCACAGAGTAACCTTATATGAACAAACTCCTTAACACCAGGAACTGGTCTGCTACCCGGACCTCCGAGGCAGCTCCACGCAGTCGTCAGCAGCAAGGGACACCTCGTGCTTGACTGGATCGCACCAGAGGACGCGGAAAACACTACATTCTACGTGGTACATTGGCAGCAGATTAACAACAGCTCACAGTCCTACAGCTACAACACGCTGCCTTCGTTCTCACAGGTATATAAATATATACCTAGAAAGAAAGAAAGAAAAATGCTTTATTTGACAAAACGAAGAAACTTTTAAATAAATAAATATCCACTGACATTCACACAACGCCATCTAGCCTCAAGTTAAACATGAAGCTAGTATAACGGCTACTAAACAATTGATAAACATACTAATAAACTTTTTTTTAAATACATACATACATAGCTGCACACAAATGTTTGTACTGCCCGGGGCTCGAACCCGAAACCCTTGATGTAGTAGCTGACGTCTTGACCATTACATCGTCGTCGAATCGTCGGGTCGTCAAATTAGAACTCTTCCGTAGTTAAATTACATGTTTTTTATATTATTTTAATTAAAATATATTTACTAAGATATCGCAAAATATATAAAAAAATATAATGTCTTGTTATTATTTAAAAGCCGCTTCCCTCACAGGGCACCCAGGCACGAACAAACACAATCATTGGAGCTGACGTCATGTCCAACAGCATACCAGCTGTTCGTCGTCGCAATGAACCAGCACGTCTTTTGCCATCCAGCATGATTATCTTTAATTACACTGAAGGTAAGTCTTCTTCCAAAACCATTTCAAACACTAGTTTTGAAACAATCGTTGAATAATAACATGATTGTTAATGCTAACAAATCAACTTTTGTATTTCAGATTCTAGTCGAAATAACCTATATAACTTTACTTAAGTTCTGCTCATCTTCAAGAATATTCATAGATATTCTTCAGTAAATTTTCTGAACTTTTTGTTTTCAAATATCTTTACGTTTTAATTGTGAATGATATCATCGTTTGTTATGTGGTTGTCCTTAAATAAATAAATAAAATCTCTGACACCTTAAACATAAACTTACTTGTAAGGTATTTGCAATTAGAATTACTTATTGCAAAACTACTCCTACTTATCGATTTGATTGGGTTAAACGAATGGGAAAAAAACGTTGGCTCAAAAATGCGTGAAACCTTTGCCATTATTTCATTTCTTTAAGTATACCGGTCCATTTTCACTAAATTGTACGTTTTATGCAGAGGAGAAAGAAGTGAACGGAATCCCATCACCGCCTCACTCCCTGGCTGTATCGTCACATTCAGCTATTGGCTCACCCTAAGCTGGCAGCCACCGCAGTTCTCGTTGCCAGATGAGAAGATCACATACACGTAAGTAATGTTAATGCAATGAATCTAATCAGATTTAAACCTAAACGTTTAAATTTAAGTTTTTTAAATTTTAAAGTAGAGCTGCTTGCTGATCAATGAATGAGGATCGCTTATGGAAATCTTAAATTTGAAACATTTGTTTGTGCTTATAAAAAATACAATTATTTAACAATTCAAAATTATTGACAAACATTACACAATATATTATTTGAAATAGTCAACACAGGAAAATGTACAAATAAATTTCCAATGGAACTGACAAGTTTGTGTGTATTACCCAGTAATTCCTTCGCAGTATATGTTTTACGGCGTAGCGAATATCCTTCGAAGCGCTGATATTCTAATTCCTACTAAAATGCCAGCCTCTTGCACATGAAATAGATATGTGGTGAATATTACACCTATAAATAATTTAACAATATGTGTCTAGGCAACATAAAATAATAAAATGTCTTACTATCCGAATACTTAATAATCCCAAGAATGTCTTATTTAATCCCAGGTTGTACTACAAATCGCCAACGGTACTCCTCCAAATGAACGTGACCACGATCAACGTGACAGTGCCCGGGTACACATTAGAGAAGCTGACGCCAAATTCTCAGTATATTGTATGGGTGAAGGCGCATGCAGCTGCTGGAGACTCCTTACCTTCGGAGACGCTACTTGCTTGGACCGACCCGGCATATCCTGCTTATGTCGAAGTAAGTTTACTTTTGCTCACTTGAATAACAAGTTCTAATATCAATTTTAAACAAATACTAATGCTCGAAGGCATTATGTCTTCGTCTGAAATTAAAACTGAACACGTTTTAAAAATTTGGAAAACGTTTCTATATACCTCTTTTAGGAACATGTTTCATAAAGATTTCATCAAGTTCATTCAAAGAGTTACTTCTTCAGCTAAATAAAATCCGATTTACTGGATAGATATCTAGAATATCAAAATAAAAAAAATACAACTTCTAATTATACTTAAAGCGTATTATGTGTTAATCCAAACAAAGTCAATTTCATTAACAACCTCAAAATAAATCTATCCAAAGTATTATATCTAATCCAATAAACGTGGAGAGTATAGATAAATTGGTGTTACATCAGCATTGGAATATTTTCAAGTAGCGTTTAACTTAGTCTTAAAATTTTAACGAGCAAAATACTCGTAAAACTTCATTGTGAGTTAGCACTTGAGAAAGAACAACGAAACAAATATAATCAGTATGCAAAACAGGATACTTTTTGTTATTTCGCAAATTGGTGATAATAGTCTTATTTCGCATAATTGGTGTCGGCAAAAGTTGGAATGCCGCCATATTTCCTTCCTCATCGTCAAATCTTCTTCATCGCAGTCGATTAACCGACGAGTTACAACGTGAAAAATACCCCGGCTGTTCTTATCAAAGACGCCATTTGCATTTTACCCTGGCAACTGTTATTTTACTAGTACTTGCAACCTTTGCCTTGGAAGGCAAACGTTCAAGATTAAAACAGTATTGAGTTCCCGGGAAATGGTGGGCTGTTTTTAAATGTAAATCAGTCTCCTATGTGGAAAGGTTACTTTATATTCTGGCTCGAGATATTTACACTTATTATTCTTAAGAACCGAGTTCCGTTTGTATGATATTTTGAGTGGAAATATTCAGTTTTCTTTGAATTAATCGATTCAATAATAAATTATTGTACACTGATATACACAAATAAACCTTAGTATGTATTGTAAATTATGTATACAGAAAACGCGTTCGTGTCTAAGGAATAGGAAACATTGTTTATTCAGATATAAATTGACGTTATATAAAATCTGTGGACAGACATAAAATGAAATAAGAAATAATTCTTCCGATATGAACTTAGTGCGTTTGTAAAATTGGTATTCTGTTTAAATGTTCTAAAGGCATAATACTTATGATTTTTCCAGAACATTCTCTTTGATCTGCTCTTTATTTACAGCCTCCTACCGTGAACCCTGTGAACCTGGTCGTGGAAGGATCTAGCATGACGATTCTTTGCATCGCTATGGGAACTCCGACACCTACGATTTCTCTTTATATAAGCGGTAAATATTTGAAAATGCTGTGATAGTTGTCGTATACTAAGTCGTGTTGTACTCTTTACCTTAGCTTTTACGGACAACCAATATTATGGTATTCAAGATACTATAACAATGCTGAAGAGGCCAATCATTAGACGGCATCGTAATACTCTATAATAAAATTGTTCTTAGTTTTTGCATGCACATAAATAAGCTAAATTACTGTATTTGAAATCTGTTTTTTTGTTATAATTTGTTCTTTATTCGTAACTAGCTTTTGCTGCCTTCGCTCGCATTAAATTCGGGATAACACGGTACTTTCATTTTCACTATACATAGGATTTCCCCTCCCTCCAACTTTAAAGTTTCGGGGTCAATTTCAGAATTTTTTATTAGCAAAAAATATGTTATAGTGAGCTAACCTTAAAAGATAGACATATGCTGTCGCGGACTTTTTTGTAGACCTTTAAAAGGTGAAACAATACTCTCATACATGACTTTTGTGTAACTTTAACCGTTTACGCAGCGTACGCAGCGGAAGCTCCAAGTATGAAAAAATACCCCCGATTTTGAAACATTTTTCATTACTGTTCCGCTTTATTACTCTTAGCGATGATATATAGCCTATAGCCTTCCTCGATAAATAAGCTATCTAACACTGAAAGAATTATTCAAATCGAACCAGTAGTTCCTGAGATTAGCGCGTTCAAACAAACAAACAAACTCTTCAGCTTTATATATAGTATAGATAGAGTATAGATAACACTATCAAGAAATTAAACAGGTTAGAAATTCTAGATATTGTAAATAAATTGAGGATCATCATCATCAGCTCATTAAACGTCCCCACCTAGGGGGACGAGCCTACCCGTATAGGGTGATTAGGCCTTAGTCGTCCACGCGGGCCCAGTGCGGGTTGGACGACATCACGCACAACCTTTGAATCTCTTCGCAGGCGTGCGCAGGTTTCCTCACGATGTTTTCCTTCTCCGTAAGAGCGTCGGATAACGTACATAATTATGTTTTTCACAACAGTCCACACCATTGAGCCACCGACGCTTGAGGATATTGCTAAGTTATTCTCGCTCCATAATTTTTACTGATTTAAATTTAATACCAGTGAAAGTTCTAACTATATTTATTTTTATTTTGACTATTTTAACAGGTCGTCTGGTAAGACAAGAGGTGACTCGGCACATGGTGACCGTCATCCATAACGTGACGAGGGACATGGACGAAATAGCTTGCTACGCTGACAACGGTTACGGCACACCCATGCAGGCTGCTAGAAAAATTAACATCTCACGTAAGGGTCTAATTTCTCCAATTTTGTATAGCTCTTGTCACTGGATTCCGCTACTGCTAAAAGGAGAGTAGAGTAGAATTATTTGCTTAGACTTATAAGTAGGTATTTATTTTAAAAGCACAGACACGCTCTTCTTAGTTGTACTGATCATTAAGACAGTTCAGTAAATAAAAAGTCTCTGTTATTGTTTTTAAATAAAGAAATCCTTCAGGCTCAATCAGGGTAATATCTTTGGTCCATTTGTTATAATATTAGCGTAAACCACTTTAAAAATAGATTTTTATTGTGTATTCCATTACAGATGTGCCAATTATCCAAGCATCAGGCATTACTATGGCGGCTGCAGGAGACTCAGTGATCTTGGAATGTCGCGTCGAGGCTTTGCCTAAGCCTACCATTGCTTTCTGGAGGGATCCCAATGGCCGGACGCCAGTTATCGATGGTCCCAATTATACTATACAGCTGATACCAGATCCTGAGGTAAGTTTTAGTAGTCACTTAAGTTATTTCATTTTATTTAAGAGGCAACCATAAATTTTAACTTGATTTGTAAATATGATATTCGAAGTATGTCCTACTAATTTCATACCGATTTTCCACTTTGACTTATTACTATTATACCGATATACCACATGGTTATTTAACTTATAGTTATTAAGTAAAATGAGTTAAAAACTACTAAGTTGATCGATTCTACAATTACAATACTTTTAGCCAGAAATATTTTTTAAGACGCTTTTATTGACTTCACTTGTAACTAATTATATAATATGCATCACTTATCTAGCCGAAACAGCGTTTCAATAATATTAAATAAAATATTTTGCCTACTTTAGAAAGAAAGAAAGAAGTACTATAAAGTTTGAAAATAATATGTTACGAGTAATTATGTACACACTAAGAATATCGTTTCTGGACATTATTTTAAGTCGTTGTATTAATTTGGCCAGTATTTTTATAAATTCGACATATTTTATAGCAAATTTGGGTAAAAATCAAACCTAGTACTAGTAGAACTATTGGCAAAAAGTTTTAACAATTTCTGAATCATTATTCAATTCTGAGTGGTATATAAAGATGGGTTTTTCTATGAATATTTCATTGGCTTCATCAAATTCCCACTCCTCAGGTGGAACATGAACCCTCCAATCTTTAAATACAATAAGGGTATGCAGATTCGATTATCACGAATCTCATTGTTATTCATGGGGCTGTCAATAGGCTTTGTGCTCAATCGTTTGCTTTTCCTATTAATTTATATCATCTTAAACAAATTCACAGCCATCACAATCGACCAAAGTTATAATTGAAACGTTTAAACCGAATGGAAATTCTGTGAACTTTGCTTTTTGATTTATGCATTGTTTTTGCCCGTGCAAGATCGCGTATTGCAATTTGATGTTTTACTATTACTCTTTTATTTAGTGATCGGTAGTACATTGGTGAGGACTGTTGCTTTCGATCTGGAGGTGCACCCTCCAGATCGAAAGCAACAGTCCGGTTCAAATCCCACCACAATGTTTTTTCGAATTTCAGAAATTATATGTACGATATCCGTTGCTCTTACGGAGAAGGAAAACATTGTGAGGGAACCTGCGCACGCCTGCCAAGAGATTCAAAGGTTGTGCGAGAAGTCGGCCTTTCCTCTCTGGGCCCGCGTGTTGGACTAAGGCCTATACACCATTTACCCCTGCCCCTCGGTGGTGACGTAAAATGATGGTGATGATACTAAGTATGCATAGGGAGCACATAACTTCAAATGAACCCTTTCATTGTATATTTATTCATTCTCCAAGGTATGACTGGTCCCGACATCAATAATCCAGCCTATAACGTTTTTTTACATCGCACAGGCCTATCCAGACCGCATATCTATGGGACGATTGTACAGTAAACGAAGACTAACGAACGCGCTAGCTTCGCCATCGAGCCCTTAACCGTAAACATTTCTACAAAAAAACCACATGGGTCCTAAATTTTTTTCCTGAAAAATAAGATAATTTATGCATAGTTCAACCATAACCGAACTAAATAACAAATGAAACAACCATCCACAACTCTTTAACAAATTTCAATAAGTCAATGCTCAATTTAGACTTCTTAAAGGAGAGATGAATAACTTATCTATATTATTATCCAGTACAATCAGTTAAATACATTGAGCAGGTAATTTAGACGAGTTCAAATGAAATCTTGTCCACAGGAGTCGACCAAGTACACAATGCGTCTGATAATTAAGAAGATATCAGAAGCAAACGAAGGGGACTACTTCTGTCACGCCGAGAACGCGTTCGGTAAAACTCTGCGACCGGTGTCGGTCCGGTTGAGGCACACTGCGCCGCACCATAACGTCACTGAATGCTGTATACAGGTATGTATGTTGTATATAATAACCAGAAAATATAGAAACATAAAGCCAATAATTTGGTGGTTTCATCATGGTGGCTTAGGACTACTCTCACAGTGTACATAGGATGCATTTTCAATCATTGGAATCCATCCGACCTATTTATTGAACGCATATTATGTAATTTTTATGTAAACCATATATAATAGAATAGAATAGAATTCATGTATTTGCTCAAATGTAAGTAGTATACATATTTTTTACAATTTCTGGTGTCCTGTACATTAAACTAACTAACAATTGAAAAAATATATGAGAGATGATCCTGACAAAAGGTTTTCCATGGCCTTTTTCAAAACGGATATCTTAAGTAATTTCAAAAAGTTATAAAAAGCTTAAAAACGGATTTGTGTCTTATTATCTTTTTAAAACACAAAATGTTGTGTGTTTATCTTCAACTCCATTTTTAACCCCCGACGCAAAAAGAGGGGTGTTATAAGTTTGACGTGTCTGTCTGTCTGTGTCTGTGTCTGTGTATCTGTCTGTCTGTGGCATCATAACTCCCGAACGCATGCAGTGATTTCAATTTAGTTTTTTTTGTATTAAAGGTGACTTATGTGCGAGTGTTCTTAGACATGTTTGATGAAAATCGGTTGAGCCGTTTAAAAGTTGTGAGGAGTGAAAGTGGGGAGAGTAACCGAATGACTGCAAATATACTTGGACTCAAATGAAACCACACTGAATCTATACCCTTGCAAGAATCTAAATTGTAGTAGTAAATTATAATATACTAAAATCTAACTTAACCTAACCTAGCTATAAAAATTATGAAATAAAAATTAAATTGAAAATTTAAAAAACCCCCGACACAAGAACTTAAGTAATTTCCCTTTAAAAAGTAAAAAATAATAAAAGAAACTTAATGTTTAAATACCTAAGAATCTAATAATAATTCTAAATAAAAAAAGTCGCTTTGGGGGACCGCTCTTAAACTAACAATTTAAATACAAATAGTCTAATTAATTAACAGAGATGAACATAAAAACAACATTAAGAGAATAATTCAAAAACTTTAACGAAATTCCTTCAAAAAATTTGCATTAAAGATGCGACCGTCAACGACGTCTGCCCTCGCGTGTCCGCGTTGTAGTTAAGTACTTATACATTAATTTTACTTAACACAAAAAAAATGGATATATAAGTCTTGGGTAAAAGCCTAAAGAGGTAACCATCTTATGAAAAATATCGTAGATAAGAAAGAAATAATTAGGAGCGGTCCCCCAACGCGACGTTTTTTTTTAGAATTATTGATAGATTCTTATGTACTTTAACATTAAGTTTCTTTTATTATTTTTTACTTTTTAAAGGGAAATTAATTAAGTTCTTGTGTCGGGGTTTTTTAAATTATTAATTTATTTTCAGTTTATCACTATAACGAATTGATCAAAGTCGATTCAATAGGAAATGATCTTGTTTATATGTTACCTAGTCTTTATAAAATAAATCTGATAGAATAGTTAATAGCAGCTAAATATAACCAAAAAACAACGACTGTAATGAAACGACAAACTCACCAGATGGCGTCATAATTATGTCACATGAATCTCTCTTACAAAGTTTCAAAACGATGTATTTCCACGTCTTTAGACAAGTTGGTCGTGTCCTCTCAGCTATAGCCCGTTCACAAGTTTTTAAAGTTTTAAACTCCGCCTTTTGTGGTGAGAAAGCTCAATCCCACTATTTTATGTGGAAGTTGTTTGAACGGATTTTAAAACTGTTGTGGAGTTAGATGGTTTTAGTGGCCTGGCAAAACAGATTATATTTGAAAACGTTCAATGTAATAAAAAGCGATTCTCCAACAAAGGTTTAAATTCTGAATAAGATTGATTATTATTGCAGAATTGTGACGTCATAACATTTGACTAAGTGACAAAACACTTAGCACTAACCAGTAATGCTACCTAACCTTTTATCAGTGCTGACGCCAAAAGATTATCGCAAATCTCTTTACTCGTGATGATGAAATCGTAGAGGCCCTTAGTCCAATAGTAATATTAAAACATAACACTTTCTTATCGAGTTATGTTAGAGCAGATATGGATTCAAAAGCTAAATATGATAATGCAATCAATGGCCACTGATCGCCCTTTGGTTTGCCATCCAGAGGTCCCGGAAACCGCACGAAGATGGTCAGTTCGGGAAAGACAGTAGGTGTTTCCTTGTCTGAAGGACAAATATAACTCTGATATATAAATATTAATATTTTCCACCGTAATACACGAAACTCTTAAACTATCATACAATAATTTACAAGTAATTTAATATTCTCTTTCGCTCTCGCCACTGAAAACTATCCAGCAACCTCGAAAAGGGCATTACATATTAATCAGTGGGATAATGAAGCCGCGAGTTTGAATTTAAATTAATAACACACTGGGAAGCGTGTGTATGTTCAGGAAAAATACAATGCCCGTAGGAATGACTAGGATGGGTAAAGTTTTGCGTTGCGGATACCTTCGTCATTTATGAAGATACTTCAGAGGTCCAATTTAAATCAGGTTCTGATGATGGAGACCATAAAAATCGAGGAAACATTCAAAAATCGCAGCCCACTCAGCCACCATTATAACCATTTCTATTTAACTAGCTAATATTTAGTTTTCCTTTGTGGTCGCAATTTTTTTGTAAAAAAAATTATTTTAGATAATATCATTAATGTTCTCATAAATCGTCTCTATTATCATGAAAATCTACCGCTTGTTAATAATCACACTCATTACATGGTTAATATATGGAGTTTTAGTTGTTAACTTGACTGTGTGAATATTTTTCCTGCTCACAACAAAAAATAACTTTTTCATTAGAAACAGTTTCATAGAATTTGAACGGGATGATAAACAGTTGAATGAATTCATGAATATTAAACCTAGGCAACCCCCTACTAGATGGACCGATGATGAATGATAGTCCTAAAGAAGGTGGCTGGATGTTGACAGCTAAGTATTCGCCCGCGTGGAAGAATTTTAATGAGAACCAGCATAAATTAATCATTATGAACCTGAACATACTTGTATCAGGTTATGATATCTTGGGAATCAAGGAGTTAACCCTTTGACAGCCTATGGCGCCTTAAGTCGCCAGATACAATAGATTTTCTGTTGTGTCTGGATTCCCGGCGTTCAATGGGTTAAAAGTACCCAACTTTTAGATGAACCGAAATGATCTTCTTCTAGGTCGAAGTGTCTACAGGTCTGTAAAAGACTGAATAGCCGCCCGAAACCCAAATAATAAAATAAAATCATGGGTTAAAGTTAATTAAGGTTTTATAGAGAACCAGCACAAAGGTCTCAAAGGTCTGTAAAAGACTGAATAGCCCCCCAAAACCCAAATAATAATAATAAAATCATGGGTTAAAGCTAATTTAGGTTTTATAGAGAACCAGCACAAATATACTCCTATCATCGCTGTTGAAATAACTACCCGGTCTAATCTAATCTCTGTAGAGTTTCGAAGTTTTTATGCTAATAAATATTTTTGTTTCTCTCTAATAAAAGATCACTATGTAGTCATTAGCAAAAAGTTTATTTTGATTTCATATAGTATCATAGGCAGTCGAGAATGCCTGTGATCTCAAAAGGTGAGATAAACCTTAGTAGGAATCAAAGTAAATCTTTCTTATTTTGATGCAGAACAACGTGTCATCGGGTTGCATCGACGCGTGCAACTTCCGCCTGGATATGGAGAACATCATGGACCGACCTGAATGCCTCAATGATTTCGACAAACTGATGAAGTGTGCCGCTGATGGATCAGGTACGGACTGTATGCGTGTGTTTTATCTGTTCATGTGTGCAATCGGCCTTACAACATTTAAACCCTTGACCGCCAATGACGCCTTTAGGCGCCAGACACAATAGATTTTCTGTTATCTCTGGATTCCCGGCGTTCAACGGGTTAGAAAGGTCAAATGGATTTAGAGACTAATTTAACGCATGATTCGAAAATTGCGAATGACAAATTAATCATGTCATCTAGATTTAGCCTAAACGGCGTCGCCTGAAAGTGAATATAAAGGAAACTCGAGTTTTTAAAACAAATTGTACATGGTTAAGCCACCATTTTTCTAATATTTTGAACCTTCAAAATAAGTGTGCATTGCAGACTGTAATTCGCAGAAGGTAACTTAAATACTATCAGTGCGTATATTTCTCATGTAGTAGTCGGTGAGTAATACCTAGAAATATAAGCTCTTTAAGAACTTGCTCATTTTTCCTATCCTCTTATCTAACCTTTTGACCGCCAATGATGTCTTAAGGCGCCAGACACAAAAGATGGGTTAAAAAATTCGTTTCCCATATTTTTGTTAGCCTAGGTATTTAATAGATGTAAGAGCTTTGATTAGATAATTGTGCTGTATTTCATGTGTGCGAGTTGCAAACATTTTAGACAAAGCCAATTCTTGATATGAAAATCCGCTTGTTTACCTATATCTCTGCTCATAAAACAAATAGCTTACCGATGGTTTATGGGTTTTACTTCTATGTGTAGACCACCGCGGGTGTTGTGCATCATGGGGTGTGCCCCGAGCATGCCTGGAACTATGTCGCGGAGGCAGCGTATCGCGGTCGTGCGCGCTGCAACATGCGCGTCGCGCGCTCGCGTGCTTCCGCGACGCGGGCGCGCGTCTGCCCGGACCGCCGAGGGAGTTGAAGGCTCATCGTGCGCCTACTGCACACTCTGTATTGCTTAGGTAACATTGGAAATTCACTCTCAAAGCACTTTAAGGTCCTCATAAAAGGCGAGATGAAGTCGGCTAGTCCCGGTTCGTTGAACAAACTATAAAAACTGCCCGTCTGCTGCGGCTGTTTGAAGTCTTACCACGTTTCTTCCTCACATTAGCAACAGTGCTACAAAGAAGCGCGCTGTAAACAGGCACCATTACTACCTATATAGCTCAAGATGAGCCACACGCTCGCATGCTCCTACGGTGCGGGCGCCCGGCTGCACTGACCGCCGAGGGAGTTGAAAGCTCATCGGCCTACTGCATACTCTGTGCTGCTGAGGTAACATTTCAAAATGCTAGCTTTTCATCATCATCATAAGCTCATTAACGTCCCCATCGAGGGGCAAGAGCCTGCCAGATTAGGCCTTAGTCCTCATATACATATTATTTGCATATAAAAGCGTCGGTGACTCAATGATGTGAACTGTTGCCCTCCTACCGGGAGGGCTGAGGTTCAAATCTCACCACGTACCAATGTGTTTTTCGAATATCCGAAATTATATGTACGTTACCCGACGCTCTTACGGTGAGGGAAAACATCATGAGGAAACTTACGCATGCCTGCGAAGAGATTCATAGGTTGTGTGTGAAGTCGGCCTATACACCCTATACGGGTAGGCTTGTGCCCCTCAGTGGTGACATTTAATAGGCTGATGATGATGATGATGTATACTTAATGAACTCCAGATCCATTTGGATAACTTTCGCGATTCCAGAGTCTCTCATCATTATCACTATATATAGCTAAAGATGAGCTACAAGCTCACATGCGCACTCCTACTGCCCAGGTTATATTGAGAAATGAGCTTTATTACTTCGTCGCTAAAGCAAAATCTCGTATTGGTGTCCAAGATCCGGTTGGAGTCGTTGAGTCATCGCAGTGAGTATAATGAAAATGAGCTTAATACTACGGAGCTAAAGATGAACAGTGTATTGCGGTTGTACTCGCTACACAATGCGCAATAGATATAGTATTTATAGGCTAAAGAACGAGCTACAATCGTTCATGCTTCCATGACGTTGGCGATGCTGTTCTGCTTAGGTGACATTAGAAAATAAGCTTTATTACTATGCAGCTAATGTTGAATCTCATGTCGGTTCGAGTCGTTGTATAACGAACTCCATGCCGCTGAGTACATTAAGAAACAAGCTTTATTACTTCGAAGTTAAATTGATATTATAAATACTGAAGGATCATCATGCATCTTCTCTTACATCGTGCTCAGGTATCTTGAAAAGGGAACTTTATTACTGACTACATAAGTAAAGAAAAACCTGCTTCTGGTATGGGGGTTTGCTGGGTCCTAGTATATTGGAGCAATTGACTTCTGAACTTATCTTGGCAAATTAAACCTTTTTTAAATAAGTAGATTGACCAAAACTCCTCAAAGATTAATCTGTAACTCGGCGCCTGTTTGAACCTTCCAGAATATACTAAATACCAATCTTTGTCACCAGCTGGGAGCCTCCACTCAAGAACCCACAAACGGTGTACCTATACCGGGTGTTCTGGCGCGCGTACGGAGACAAGGTCCCGGAGAAGCTGGACACCAGCGAGACCAGTGTCGTCCTTACTGGCCTTCAAGACGACAAGCGTTACGAGTGTGTCGTCAAAGCCGCTAATGACCTAGGTAAGTTTTAGGTAACTTTTTGAAGTTGAAGTCACTTGCTTCTAAATAGAAAAAATCTTCCTTAAAGTTTTTTATAACATTATGTTAGGTCTCTTATACCCAGTAATTTTACTAGCTACAGTACCCTCATCCCGAAACATAGAAAGTTTTAAAGTTCTTTACAATAAGGCATTGGAGATAAATTGCAAATTTTCAAGAAATCGTTATGATTTAAAAACACCAAATTAAATATTTATCAGCTTGAAGTGGAGAAAAACACTGTCTGCGAACGCTTACAAAATTGACAAACTTTTGTTAATTGAAAAATCATACATTATTATCTTGGCATAGAATTAAGCTTCAACGTTATCCTAGAATTGGAGTTGGGGCTAAATAAGTTTCAAATGTTTGATATATATAAAAAAAAATTAAATATCAATATTTTTGTAAAAGAAATTAATGGGAATTCTTTTTACATAGGTGTTTCTTAAGAAATATTTATGTTACAAAAATAATAACATACATATTATTCTTCGATTAATTAATATCCTTACATATAGGTAATACTTAACGTCATTAGTGAATTTGAAGAACTTACATATTCGTGGGCTGCGGTCGCTAACTCAATCATCCATACCCGAAACCCTCGCAATGGGTCTAATTCTATTATGAACGACTAGTAAGTTGGTTTGTCAAGCATAACGTACTTGGGAAATCATAAAGGAATTCATGTATGTTTGAGATAGTTTTTCCCATGATAACGCTAATTTGTGAGGTTTGAATATTAAGTTATTGTAAGACAATGATGTAAAAACAAGTGTTCCGAATGCAGCGACAGCACACATACACATTTATTTCGAATGAGCGTACATTACAGCGACCGGGATATCTGGCGCAAAATAGAGGAAGCCTATGTCCAGCAGTGGACTGCGATAGGTTGAATGGTAGAGCGTACATTTATCTTAACAAAGAGCCTACAACTGTATTCGCTTGTTTTTGAGGCACGGATGGCGGATGGATTTATATATACAGAATATCATTGTTGTCAGAGTGGAAATGGTTCAGCACGTAGGGGCTGGCTGGACTCTATAGCATCATAGGAAACCGCTGTAAAACAACGCTTTACGTTGCATGTTATCGAGTGATTAAGGTTACCGAAGATGGCTCTCTGATGGATGGCAAAGGAGAACGGATTATATTTCGAGAAAAAAATAATAATTTGAAAACTTCTCATTGTAATTAATTTCTTTAAAAAAACAATTTGGCAGTTAGGTTTGTATTGCCAGAGACTTGCTAGCCGGTTTTTTATTATACATTGCTTGACTATATGCGCGAGGCCCCTTGAACCATGAGGCCATAGATGGTGGCCCATGTCACTCACGTTTTATCCTAAACGAAACTAAAATGCGGTTCTCTGACATAACAATATATCTATCTGTATTTATGGTTACCTACACTTCGTATGTAGGAGTTTATATTAAAAAGTTACACCCTTTTATTACAGTTTTTAAAACTGATAAGCGTAATGTGACGAACCATTTGGTGTAATGGTTGAGACGTACGTACTACAAGGGCTCCGGTTCCCCGGACAGTACAAACATTTGTGTGTATGAACATGTCTGTTTGTATTGGTCGGGGTGTTTTATATGTATAATATGTATGTATTTACAAAAAAAGTATATTAGTTTATTTATTCGTTGTTTAGTACCCTTACTACAGGCTTCACGCTTAACTTGGGGCTAGATGGCGCTGATGGAGATATTTAATGTCTTATCTAAACTAGGAAAAGTAGCCGAAAGTAACGTAGGGTTCACTATTGGGGTCCCTGGCTTATGTCGAGTGAGTACGTTTGATTCAGGCATCATTGCACATGTTGTTTCTGTGTTCTTTGTGTTTTTTTTGCTTATCTATTGTGATATGTCTAAATATGATTGTGTTGCGATACATTGAATTAATATTTTTTATCTTTCTTTCTTTTTAACGTTTCGCCACGACCTCCGGGTCACGCAACTAAATGCTCAGCCCACTGGACAACGGAGGTAGTATCGTTCAGTGCATCAATAAACCAAGTCATCATCCCAGGTACATCATCTCTCAGCGAAGCGATCACGTTCACAACGGCCGGCCAGGAGTCTGGTGCTGCAGCAGCTCCTGTGTCAGCAGCTGGTACTGCCACCGCTGTAGGACTAGCGGTCGCCTTTATACTGGTAGCTGCTGTGCTTCTGGCCGCTGGCTTGTATTACCGGCATAAGAAGGTTAGTTATATTACCTACAAATCAAATTAAAATATTTCAATAAATATTTTACAGATACTTTGAAATCGTCCATTGTTATTATATTTGTATGACTCTGACCACCGGTTCGGAATAAGTAGGATCTTCGAGAAGAGCCGGCAAGAAACTCGATAGTCACTCTTTTACACTACATATTTATTTTTTAGTCTTCATTTAAGCACTAACAAGTATACCATAAAGCACCTACCATACTTATTTTTTAATTCATTATAGAACCACAAACAAGTTACGATAAAACTTACAAAACAAAATTCTCTATTATAAAGACCACATTTTTTCTTCCAGATTCTTAGACTGAAAGCGCAAGGAGGGGTGGCCTTCGAAAATCCTAGCTACCTCAGAGAGCCTCAACCAGACACCGTTGTAAACGTAAGTTTTGAAAATGAAATAATTCAGCAATCGATCCAAAAGCCCACCAATCCGTTAGTGGCAATTATAAGTCGAACTGTATTTTACTGATGACTGATAATGATGATGACAACAAACTAACCTCTCGTATTCTCAAATCAAATCTCTCAGGCACTGTACCGAATGGCGCGGCTAACGGCGGTAATGGCGTAGCCAATGGCGTGGCTAATGGCGCGACAAATGGCGTGCCCAATGGCGTGTCAAATAGCGCAGCGTGGCGGCTGGAGACGCAGCATGCACCGGCGCAGCGGGAGGTGGACCCCACTCTATATGAGGAGTTGAAGCTCGGCCAGGACGGCGCCGGCTTCAAGCGGCTGAAACCATAGCCCGAGGTTGGTAATCTGGGGTTTTCTTAGCACGCTTTCTTTTCTTATGCAGTAGGTGACGAACTGGAGAGAAGGTGGATTTGTTTGTTAATCAAACCGATATACGTTTCCATAATCGGTTCAAGTGATAGTGAACCGGTCATGTATGTCGCAGATCCGATGGCCATACATGACCATCACCATGACCATGACCAAGTGGAGACCGCGTCTTGTAATCTGTAATTATGCAAAAATATTGTGTTAAAAATTCTGGGAGCGATCTTGTCCGTGCGCCTACTCACTCGGGCTCACGGAAAATCAGCGTCAGGGTCCAATTACTTGGGACATCATAGCACAATGAAATTGTGATGTCTGTGTGTGTGTGTGTGTTTTACTGTCTTTTTTTATAATTGTGTTACGATGTGCAAAAATAATAAATTATTTCTTTCTTTTCTTCTTTCTTGGCAAGCGTAGCGTAGGACGCCTGATGGACCGGCGACTTGCGAGATATCTCTGGTAGAGACTGTATTAAGAAAGCGGAGGACCGATATAACTGGCGCAAAATGGGGGGTACTCATGTCCAGCAGTGGACTGCAATAGATTAAAGAGAGAAAGAGTTCCAGTTATAATTCCAGTTCCAATTATAACTTTTTGGTTTACCATCATCTCAAGACTTCGTTTGGTTTAGATAACTTACTATTATTTTCATTCAGTAGCAACTCTACTGACTTTTTCTTTGTGCCAATAAACATTCCATAACAATGAAAGGTATAAAGAAGATAATTTTTCTGATGGACTTTAATTGACGGTCGCAAATGGCCTTCACGTTTCATTAGGACATAGTACCTAAAACTTTTGCTGACACCTCATAGAGGATAATATTTCTTATTCTTACTATCAGAATATAGTATCGGGAGTCGGGGCTCTTATAGGAAACTGGTTGGAGAAGCCAGACTAAATCCTTCGGTGTTAGAGATCTAGGGCTGATAGACTATTGAATTTGTGAATATAGTATCTCAAACCTTTGCTTACACCTATTTAGGATAATTTATTTCTTATTTCTACAGTGAATAAAGTCAATTTTAACCCTGGCAGGTGGCGCGCCACTCCCCGCTCCGCTCGCCGCGACTCGCCTCTCCGCGGGTCGCGCCGCGCTACTGAGGAGTCGCGCGCGCACGCGGTTTTAGAGGCCATCTCGCTCGCATACACACAACTTAGTGACGAATAGAGCAACTATTGTATATGTTTGTCTCGCTCGCACATTGTAGTTGTTTAATTTTACAGCTATTAAGAACCTTAAAATTAAATCAATATTACATTAAATTAGTATAGGGTGCAATTATTTGGTTGCATTCGCATCTCATCAATGAAAGTTTCAAACATTTGATAAGGATGGACTAAATATTTAACCAGCCAAATTCCGACTTGCATATCCTGAGTTAGTAAAATATGAAAGTACCTTCTAGAATTTCCAAAACCACACTAATAGAATTAACTTGAACGACACTTAACGAGTTGTGGTGTGAATGCTTGTAACGCCAGTTTTCGCAAAACGAATAGGAAAAAATATACAAGCCACAGAACACTATTCTGTTGATTTCAAAAACTGGTGCGTTCCCAGCTCGCTTTGTTCTTGGTTAACTTTATTGAGCTGTTTTAAATATTTTGCATTTTGCGAGCGAGAGCCATAAACTAATATTACTGTGCATTGTACTGTGGTATTTAACCCATAACGCGGCCATGGCGGAGTGTAGATAAAAGTATAATATAAAATATATTTTCAATATCATACTAGATGTGATTTTAACCAAAAAAAAAGACCTCAAAATACTTCTTGTCACTTGGTGTAAATATTTTTTTGGAGAGAAAATGAAGAGTAGTAACAGTAGAAGTTGTATCAACGCTAAAGTTGAATTAATTAGGAAGTTCTCTAAACAAAAATGTGCCTTCGAACAATTTATGAAGTAGATAGTGATATACAATATGTATAGTAATAGTTACCTCTTTGGCCTGTAAAAATGTACCTACTGTAAATAATTATACTGTGACATTCAATCGTAAATATTTTGGACGGTCATAGTTGTAGGTTTTAGACAAGTCTAAAACGTTATTATTATTTTTACTACTCTCTATCTCTTTGTACATTTTCTAACAAGTGTATCGCTATATTATATTGTGAAAACATTTAAAGTAAGAAAAACCCCGAATGTTGGTCTAAACGTATTCAACCAAAAATATTTTAATCAATGTTAGGGCATATCAGTCAGTACAGAAAAGTATGCACGTCATTTTTATAACGCAGTACGTGTTATTCCATATATTTTTGTAAAAATGATCTCACTTGAATAATAAATTTACAGTTAATTTTTGTATTTTGTGAAACTGGAATAAGAATCTCCAATTTTTGCAACTTTATTTCGAGTTTTGTTACTAAGAAACTGTATTCTATCATGAAGTGATTAAGAGATGCCTATATACATAATTAATACCAAAACAGTTACCATTAAATTCATGTCGATTTCATTATTATTACATAATTAAATATATTCCCAATTTCGTTTCTTTTGTGCTAGTGGCGACATCTATTCAATTAATGGTTTCCATATTTCCAAGATGTGCATACTAACAATATAAATTGCTCAGATGTTGATCATGTGATGAATAGTTATTATTTAGATTTTCTTGACCTAAACTAATGTTATAATTTTAGATAAAGACGGATGTGATTAGATTTGTAAATAATATTGATAAAAAATAATAAAAAAATACAAACAAGAATCTGACTTTTTAATTTAACACCCTTGCTTCCTTGAATCTGTACCTGACAGCCGAAGGGGGTTTATGTTTTTCGTTGTAAGTATACAGGGTGTTTTGCGCATGGACTGAATTTTCGGAGGGTTGGGGCTACTTTAGAGGTAGATGCATTGTCTTAAGTTCACGGTAGTTGAGATACCCGTATGACCTTTTTAATTATTTTCTTTTAAACGCAAATTCATGCATTTAAATAGTCATAACTTTGTGATATCTCATCTACCTTGAAACTTAAGATATTACGCCTACTAACACATTTTCATTGTGTCTCTTTCTTAAAAACCTCTACGTATTGGATCCATATCCCATGTAAGCTCCAGAGGCCCGGTCCACGGACCGTGAAATCTAACCGACTATAAATAATGATTCGACTACCAATGTGGCTTTTAAACCAAGGGTTCCGGGTTCGATCTCCGGCAGTATAAACATTTGTGCGCATGAATATGTCTGTTTGTATTGGTCTTGGTGTTTTCTATGTATAATATGTTTGTATTTATAAAAGTATGTTATCCGTTGTCTAGTAACAAAATTGCTTAGTTTGGGATTAGTAGATGGCTTTGTGTAAATTTCAGTGAATATTTATTTAATTATTATTCTTACTTGATAATCGATCGATACGATGAACCTTAAATACTCAAACAGGAAAGCCGACGGCACTCAACAATTGAATTCCATGACAACGAAGTCGTCCAAATAAAAGTTTATTTGAACTTCTGTCAGAACGTAGTCTTCTACGGTCGTTTGCCCTCAGGTATGAAATACAAAAATAAAAAGTTAAATCTTCCTTATACTTCTTAAAACTTCATAACAGGAAGCGCAACTTTCCCGGAGTTTGATTAGTTAACGTCGCAACCCTCGCCCCGTCCAGTTTATAATTCATAACTTTACTTTTTCAGTTAGTGTTGCCACCTCGAGTTTGTGGAAGTCCCTTGAATTATATTAAAAAGACACGACACCAAGACAAGTATTATTTCAAAGGAGGTACGAGATTGTGATGGGAAAACGGGCCGATTGATTTTTGATTGAAAGAATACATCCACAGCGCCATCTAGCCCCAAGTCAAGCGTGAAGCCTGTAGTATGGGTACTAAACAACAGATAAACATACTTACATATTTTTTTTAATACATACTATTATATATAGAAACACCCAGACCAATACAAACAGACATGTTCATGCACACAAATGTTTGTACTGCCCGGGGATCGAACCCAGAACCCTTGTGAATGAAGTGTATTTTTACACTTATATGAAAACGCTTGACGTCATCCACTTGAACAATGGTATCAGCCACAGATTTCCCAATACAGGAGATGGGCAAGCGCGTTTTTAAGCGCGACAAATGTAAGCTCAACGAGCATACACTGGCTGCCAGTTTACGCTCTGTGTAAGTCGCGTCCAGACGCACGCATTTTAGAAGAAAATACCGTTTATTTCCAAAATGCCGTCCTGTGCAATAGTAACATGCCAATCGCAGTGATTTAGTAAATTTAGCAAATAATGGAATAACTTTTCACAGGTAAGAACCGAAAACTTTGATTTATATAATTAAAAAAGGATATTTAAACGAATCGTCCGTTTTTTATTCATGAAAACATATCACTGTAAATTCTTTGTAACGATCTCGGTAGTTATATTACAATGCGGCTGTGCTAACTGTTCGTCGGTTCGCAATTCATAATATGCGCGCAATGGTTAGCGAACATTACTCGTGTTCCACTAGAACCATTATTCGGTAGTACGGCCCCTGACCGCGTCCGTTGGTACAAACGCCTAGTGAGAACCATTTTATCGACCCACCTATCGATATTCGTATGCAGTCTTGTATGGAAGCGGAAGGTTTTTGTTTATTATTTTACGTTTGTATTTTTTTATATCCTCGATTCTACTAACAGTATTTAAGAAATATTTTGAGGCTATTTTATTTATATAAAGTTATTTATATCTTTTATTCGATATTTAAGTTTTGTTTAAAAACATAAGTACATAATAAGCGAACAAAGTTGATAAGAATCACGACGGCTATTGGCTTTTTATCAATGGTGACTGTGAACACGCCACGGCCATTTTTAATTTGTGAATGTGTTGTAAGGATTTTATAAAATAATGAACAAATAGTGATTTATTTTATAACTTTTTAACATTTATCATTATATTATGTCTGCCCTTTTCTGAAGCTATTCTATAGTAATAGTATCTAATATTTAAGGTTCCCAGAAGATCAGCGTTGTAAGTTTTACGTTTATTATAACATGGAATAAGTAACCTTTACAAGACAAATATTTATGTTAATTTTACCATATCTACTCGTACATACTCGTATCTGCATTGGGTGTTGCTATTTTAAAAAATATATGTTTTCATTCTAAACATTATCTCTTGAAATGTAATTAAAATTACTTTCGCTGTATTGATTTTTAGCGATGATATGATATACATACGTCGATCGATAATTATAGTTCTAATAAATGAATAAAGCTACGCGGCTTAATAATATTGTTTAAATAATATTATTAAAGTTCCTCAACATTATTAATACACCAATAAATATTTCATTTAAAATTAACATTTATTTCACGTAACCCAAAATTAACAGTAGGATTTTTATTTTGAATCTTCGTGCAGGTAATAGAAAAAGTATCGACATCTATCGATATAACGCTTCCCCGCATGGATCACCGCGTTCAAGGTGTCCGTGATTGGGTAAACATTGACCAATGACGAGTAATATTATTAAGTGTAAGTATTTTTAATGTTTGTGTGTAAGTTGAAATTGCGACATTGGGTCTTCTTATAACTTAGCGACTCGTCCCGGTCTAATTGTTATTCCGATGCTGTGGTCGCAATTAGCACGATTTAACATTGGGGAAATTTGTAATTCATTGGGGAAGTTTGAACTACCACACCAAGGTTTCCGGGTTCGATTTGACCATGATTATATGTGTCTGCATTAGTCGGGGTGTTTCTGCATATGTATAATATTATGTATTTATGGCTAGATGCGCTGAGTAATCGCTGAGTAATCTTTGGATATCTATAGAAATCATTACTAGCACATTTAACAGCAGTTAAAGTCACTCTTTTTAAAGCTTATTGCACTTCTTTTTATGCAAGTAGTATGTGGACCAGTTATACTCAGAGTCATACAACGCCTGCGCATACAATACATAATGCCTTCAGGGCATTGATGGGGCTGCCGCGATACTGCAGTGCCTCTAGCATGTCGCGTACGCGGAGTCGACAGTTTCCCGGCCATACTGCGCAAAAAAGCCGGCTCACTTTTAAGCGAGTGCGCGGTAGCCGCAACAATGTGCTCAAGGCCATCGCTGATAGTGGACATCCATTTATCAAGCACATGTTGATATCACTAGTCTGTTTATTATTATACTAATATTTGGATATAAGGTTCCAATGTTACTATTTCTGGATCATTGTTGTCTGATAAATAAATATTTTTATTTTTTTATTTATTTATTATTTAACGTCCCCTTCGAGGGGCACGAGCGTACTTATATAGGGCTTCGACTTCACGCCCTTGTATCTCATCGTAGGCTTGCGTAGTTTTCCTTACGGTGCTTCTCTTCACCGTAAGAGCGTCGGGTAAACATTAATAGAAACAAAGGACATATTATTGTGAGAGTATTTTTAAGGAATTTTTTTTTAAGGTAAGCACGTTTTACAACTGCTTCTCAGCCGGGATCACAGCATAGTTAACAAAGGTTTTAAAGGAGCTTTTTATTTTCCAACTTTGATAAGTCTTTCTTTACGTGCGTAAGTGCTTTCAAAAGTTTCTAAAGGCTTTAAAATGGTGCTGGGAAGTTCAGCAAGTGTTCGAGTGAAAAACTAAACTGTTTTCGTTAAACCCATATTCACATCTATCACAGATTTACACAATGCAAGTTCAAACTGAGTTGCAACATAATACTAGGTGGTAGGCTCGAAACTGAGTCGTCTAGGTAGGTACCACCGCAGTGCCAGACATCGTTCCGTGAAACAGGAGTTTTATGTACTTTTGTGTTTCGGGATGAGGGGTGTAGCTAGTGAAATTACCGGGTCTAAGAGACCTAGCATCTGTTGTCTCCAGTGTCGAGCGCAGTGCGGCATTGACGGAGAATAATTACTGTCAATCAGTTTTTGGTCTCCTTTAATGCCGCTTTCATTCATGGAAATGAAAAAGTGAACACGTACACTTCTCATCAGGCGTCCTGGCCGTCCTGTGCACTAATAAAATAATACCTTTTGGTTTTCTTTGCTTTATTCAAATAAATCTATTAAGATAAAAGTATCTTAATCCTTCGAAAGCCGCGAATTTGACGATTCAAAAGTGAATCGTCATAACATAATTGAGTTTTTTTTAAAGCAATTGTTCTCCGTTTTGTTGGATACATTGTCCATCGAATGAGTAAACGAAAATTATTATGTCATGTTTCGTGTCCGTATTGGGACCGCATTATGCGTTACAGTCCAATCTTCCAAGCCATGTAATACGAAGGTTATGCAGTGAAACATCACTATAATTACTAATCTAAGTTTTCACAAACCTCAATAAATGTCATCGTCATCACGGAAAGAAAGTAACTTATTATGCTGTAAAAAAATAAATTTTGTCAGAATCACTTAGAAGTAGGTAAGTAGCTGTGACCTTAAAACTGAAAGATTTAGCATCCCTAAAGCAGTAAATTATTAATTTATCCGTCCCGGAGATTATTGTTCCCTAACTTAACCTTTTGCCATCCCATTATTTTCGCTTCTAACATTATCATGCTAAGACTACATTCCTATAGTACGCTCTTAATAAAGGATTTTCCTTTTGTTTCGATTTAAATATAACTTTACAATTGACCAAGCAGTTACATTACTCGTATGTAAAAATAACAAAAGCATCTTGAATTTGTGTCATCATCATCAGCTCATTAAACGTCCCCACCGAGGGCACGAGCCTACCCGTATAGGGTGATTAGGCCTTAGTCGTCCATGCGGGCCCAGTGCGGATTGGACGACTTCACACACAACCTTCGAATCTCTTCGCAGGCGCGCATGAAGGTTTCCTCACGATGTTTTCCTTCACCGTAAGAGCATCGGATAACGTACATATATTTTTTGAAAATTCGAAAATAAATTGGTACGTGTCGGGATTTGAACCTCAGCCCTCCCGGTAGGAAGGCGACAGACCACAACACTGAGCCACCGACGCTCTACGAATTTGTGTAGTGACTAAATAATCAAACCATTATCTTTAGGAGGAGCAGTGTTGGAATAAACGAATTACTGTTTATCATCATCAGCCCATTAACCCACTTCCTGGCACAGACCTTTCTGCACAGCACAGCTTTGGGGATTGGGTCGAAACCCACGTGGGCCTAATGCAGCTTGGTGGTGTTAACGACTATTTTTTTTGTTTTATTATCAATGGGTTTACGTTTGGCCTCAGTCTCGCCTGATGGTAAGCGATGACGAGGCCTATGATGGTACACGTTTACCCAGAAAATGCCTATTCACTCTGGCCTTAAATACACCGAGGTTATAAGCCTCTGGAAACACAGAAGCAGGAAGAGCGTTCCACTCCCGAACTGTGCGACCCAAATAAATCGCAGCGAACCGCTTAGTGCGTATTGCCGGAAAGTCAACCACATGGGGATGAAAGCACTCCCGGCGTCTTGTGGTCCTGTGGTAAAATGTGGAGGGTGGTATCAAGCTGTAAAGTGCCTGCGCGCACTCTCCAAAATACACCTTATAAAAAACCGATAGACAGGCGACTTTACGCCGATGCTCCAAACTCTGAAGTTTAGTTCCAACGAGCGTATTGTCGCCTATAAGTTTCCTGGCTCTTCGGTCCACCGAGTCCAAAGCGTTTAGCTGATATTCGGCAGAGCCATCCCAAAGTTGGCAGCAGTACTCCATACACGACCGAACTTGTGCTTGATACAAGCGGAGCAACTGCTCCGGTGTGAAGTATGCGAGAATGATTATATGATATATTAGAGAGGATGCCAAGTTTTTTGGCAGCGATTTTGGCTTTAGACTCAATAGAACTTCCGAAGTTGAGACTGGAAGAGAAATCCATACCTAGGAGCTCAAGGTGGTTCTTTATCGGTATCGGTGTATTTAGGAAGGAGGGAGTCAAGTTAAAAGGACTCCGTTTTGCGGAAAACAAACACGCCTGGGTTTTGCTGGCATTGAATTCAACAAGGTTAGCCTCACCCCAGTCGGACACAGCTTTTAACTTTAAATTCAACCTCTCCGCCATAGCTTCTCTAAGGGACTCGGTCTCAGCGACACTGGTGCAGGCACTGGATGTGTATCTCTCTGTAACAGTGCTATCGTCTGCGTATCCAAAGATACCAGGTACCTAATATCGTAAGACTTCAGTCGGAACCGACGTCTTAAAGTTTTTTTTTTATTTATTGTTCTCAAATAACATGTAATATATATATATATATATAAGTTAATGTTCACTTTGATTGAGTAAACATTTTTTTGACAGTAGTTGGTAGTCCGGGGTCATGCATAAGTCAGTAAAAGTATGAGTAAAATTTATTATTGGGCACGGTAAAATATACGACAGGTTCACGTCTTAAAGTATAGCCGTCAGAAGCACGGAATCATATTTCTTTTCGGACAACCTGTATTACAATCACGTGATTCAGCCTACTATATCCTAACAAAAATGTTTATAATTAGTATCTGTAGTCGCTGCATTGTGCCACCACCCGAAACGATAGCTGGTAGGTCTCTTATACCCAGTATTGTCATTAGATACAGTGCTCCCTTCCTGTAATACAGGTTACTTACTTAGGATGGTACTCGTTAATCATCCCCATTGAAACTTAGTGATGGGCATGGCCTAATATTCCCATAGTCTTGCTGCTGACAGCAGGCCTTTAGTACTGTGCCCTGCAGTGAGAGTCTTCGAGGCTGGTTCATTAAATATATATCCACTGACATTTACACAGCGCCATCTAGGCCCGAGTTAAGCATGAAGCTGTATTAAAGGGTACTAAACAACTGATTAACATACGTATATTCTTACGTTTTTTGTAAATACATGGTCAAAGTCAAAATCACTTTATTCAAATTAAAGCCTAATTAAACAAAAAGCACTTTTGAACGTCAAAAAATATACAAAAATACAATAAAAATAAATAAATAAAAAAATAAATACATATGATATATAAAAAATACCGAGACCAATACAAACAGACTTTTTGCACACAATTTTTTGTACTGCTCGGGGATCGAACCCGGAATCCTTGGTGTAACAGGGAATGTCTCGATTACACCAAATGGGTCATCAATATAATTACGTTGTCATTTGAATTACTAGCTTTAAAAGATTTGAAAAACCTATCAATAAGTATACAATATAACTGGCAAAAGGAATGAGAAGGTAGATGCGTTTCATTTACCAGTCGCGGGTGCAACGAGGCGCAATTTCAACTGCAAATTGCACCTCGCCTGCATCTACTGGGAGCTTTTAACACGGTTCCATTTTCCACGAAAAATATGCCAAGTAACAAATGTAAACTGGAACATTATACTTTAGCTAGTACTGTAAAAGGCCTTGTTACATCAAATTATATATGATATTGGACTTTTTATTAATATTGCTTCATCATCATCAGCTCATTAAACGTCCCCACCGAGGGGCACGAGCCTACCCGTATAGGGTGATTAGGCCTTAGTCGTCACGGGCCCAGTGCGATTGGACGACTTCACACACAACCTTCGAATCTCTTCGCAGGCGTACATGAAGGTTTCCTCACGATGTTTTCCTTCACCGTAAGAGCGTCCGATAACGTACATATATTTTTCGAAAATACATTGGTACGTGTCGGGGTTTGAACCTCAGCCCTCCCGGTAGGAAGGCGACAGTCCACACCACTGAGCCACCGACGCTAATATTGCTTAAATCTTATCAAATAAGATTTTTATTCTACATTTATACATATGAATCCCGAAAATAAACCAATGTCATTTAGAAACTAACGGCCCTAAAGGTCAGGGACGGATTCGAAAGCATCAGTTGGAATATTACCATTTATATACAAGTATATTTTTTTTCTATCAAATCAGACGCTTGCCTAGCCATAATGCCATTTGTAGTATTATTTTCGGCTTTCTATTGAATATATTCCTTTTTGGTGAGAAAGACGTGATCTGGAATAAAAATCAAACTTGCCAAGAAAAAGCCTAAATAATCGTTTTTGAATAATGCCTAGGATTGATATAGCTGGAAACACAGACACAATTAGACAATTCCATTATATTATCAGTACGTATAATGAAAGAAGATGGTAAAGGAGGATGGTAGGTAAGTGATACACCTTACCAAGACAGAGCAGCATTGAAGGAGACCAACAACTGATAGACATTCATTAACCTCCACAAATGCCGCACTGCACTCAACACCCGAGATGACAGATTCTAGTCTCTTATACGCGGTAATTTCACTGGCTACAGTGCCCTCATCCCGAAACACAAAAGTGCATACACTCCTGTTTCCCAGAACGATATCTGGCACTGCGGTGATACCTACCTAGACGACTCAGTATCGAGTCTTCCACCTAGTAGCGTATCTGAAACGTTTAGTTCGAATACGAGGGACGTCAACCACATTAGGTCAAAATTTCGATACTTTCGTATAAGCGAAACATGGATATGTAAACTAAGGGTGATAGTTTGGAACTGTGAGCACAAAAACGCGAGAACCGAGCGAACGAAGGGAGCATGACTCGGCAGCGACTAGTGAAGCGTCAAAAGCCTCTCAGTCAAGAAGGTTTTTGACCGAGGCAGTCGGTAATAAGACTGCTAATCAGGTTTACCTCCAACATTAACATCGTCACATAAAGCATTCCCTGAATCCGGCCCCGACTCCAAGTTTCGATTATTCAAAACTCCGGACGCCCGCGTCCGTCCAGTGAAACGAAGCTCAGAGCCTGTCAATACCATTTCCGTCTGGATGTCCGACCCTGTTTTTTTTCCCTTGTTTATTGATTTTGCATAAGTTTTAACTTGGATTAGTTTTTTAGGACTGGCCGTCTGACCCATCTGGTGTAATAGTTGAGACATCAGCTATTGCACTAAGGGTTCTAGGTTCGATCCCCTGGCAGTACAAACATTTGTAAGCATGAATATTATGTGTCTGTTTGTATTGGTCTGGGTTTTTTTTATATAATATGTATATATTTACAAAAAAAAAGTGTTAAAGTATGTTCATCCGTTATTTAGTAACCATAATACAAGCTAATGCTTAGTTTTGAGCTAGATGGCGTTATGTAAATATCAGTGGATATTTTTTTATAAAGTCCAGTTTAGTATAATTTTTGTTAGTAGGTTTGTTTTTCAAAGAAATTACAAGTGTATTTAACCATATTGAATCTATTGCGTCAGATATCCTTCCTCCTCCTCCTTCATTTTCACCTTTGACCTTTTCAAAGTCCTCACTCGATCTAGGACGTCCTCAATTCGATACAAAACGCGATCACTACTCCAGAACTAGCCTAATCCATCAAGCTGATTACCCATCAAGGGCCGGCAACGCGTTTCTGGAACCTGAGGTCTTGCAAATGTCCATGGGCGGCGGTGTCACTTACCATCAGGTGAAACGTCGTTTGCCTCCTGTTCAATAAAAAAAAACAGTGCTGCGACTTGTGTGTACCAAGAAAAATAATCTCCGCCATAAAATTTTCGTACAAGGTATTTCTTATTCAATACTGAAATAATTCGCATCGAAGCTAGATATATAACGTACAAATGGGGTATCTCTGGGGAGGAAATATCATCTCTTGCTCCCGTATTGTCGAGTGAAGCCACATCAGTACTCAGGGGGAACGTATCGTACGACCCGGAAATTGGCTACTTGACACCCATGATTTTTAATCAACGCGCCATTATTATAAATAGAAAATTAATATTGAAGAAGTATTACCAATTATGTAATACGTAAGGATTCAATGAAATATATTGAATATTTTGCAAAATTTCATCAGTAACGCGAGATTTTCTTTATAATGTGTGCTTGATAATATTTTTAACAGCGTGTTTGTGGTGAGTTCCTGGACTTCTACTTATCTAATCGTGTAACGTGTGAGGTCCTGATAACTATGTGGGAATTATTCTCGTTACGATATTTCTAAGGCTGAGAGCCATCTACGCTAGCCAGTTACTCGGTGAAGCTGTAAAGGCCATCTGCGGCCAACGGAATAAGTTATTCCGAAAAAAATAGGTTGTCGACTGAGTGAGTGAGATCAAAAGTAATGCGATATGTGTATAATCATAATTATTCCAAGTTTTGACCTGTGGTAAATTTCTTAAGCATTTCATATTTTTATACCCATTTAACGTCCCGATTATATACTAGAAAATTCCATAAGACACCTTTAAAACCTACCGACTCCGAAGCAGTCCCGACCGGAGCCGGAGCAAATTGCTCAAAACGCTTTCCGACCTCAGAGGGACGCGAGACCGCATTGAATAATCTTCCCGCCGACGTTGATTGGCTCAAATGTAGGTAATCAGATGCATCTCTGATTCCTTAAACGCTGGAGGAATTGGGTGAGGGTTATTTCAACACCGTTTTAAAGAAATAATTTGGTACACAAATCCAAACATATGTATAATATAAAGTTAACAAGAAAAACACTTAATATTAACATAAAAATCTTTTATGTTACATATGACATAAGTATAATGGTATCATATTATCAATTGCAAACCTAATTGGTTGCCAGTGTTGCCACTCGGCTGTATTGTCATATCTAATGGTAGGTATGTCGCTGGCACTTTTACACCTATATATGCACGATTACTACACGTAGCACATAATTCATAAGGCTTATCAATATACCTGCGAAGAAAATTAATTTTGGAAGCGTGGAAATCTTATTAACCAATCGGCATAGTATACACGCAGCGCATGTTCTTTCTGCCCCGGTATTGGTTGGTTGCCATTTCTTGCTCTGCCGGTATTGGTCGGTCGCCGAGTCATGTTTATCATCCTCGCTAGTGACACGGGTGACTGCACTACACTTTGCACCTGAATATACTCATTTACTATCTGGTTTAGTTTTAATCGTTCTTTTGACAATAATAAAATGAGTTTCCCGTATAACACAAACACAATCTCTTCAACCTATCTTAATCCACAGCTGGGCATAGGTCTCGCCCATTCTGCGCCAGTCTTTCGCTTTCCTAATCCAGCCTCCACCAGTCACCTGCTACGTGACGGCTAGGACCTCACTTAATATCACTAAATCTCTGATCCATAAGTACAATAAGAGTATTGTGCTATACAGAACTGGAGGCTTTTTGGATGAATCAAGTTACATTTCCGTAATTTTCCAGGTTTATAGTATCTTTCATGCAGTTTAAAGGCTTCCATTCCCCATTGATGTTCAGAGTACAATATCTTATTGATATCCAACAACAGGAATCGTCGTTTGGCTTCTTAAATAATTGATCTAAGTCCTTGTTCGAGGCATTGAGCAAATATCCGGACGTCGCGGACTAACGTCCTATTGGGAATACTGCAAACCGTGCATAAAATATTTAAAGTAGTGAGAAAGCTCAATAAAAATACGTGAAATCAATAAAAATGTAAGTACTATTTCTATAAATTAAAGGTCAAGCGTACTCTGTTCATTTCATGTCATGTGCTGATTGTACACAACAAGTCTAAGATTAAGTTTTCACTGATACAAAAACCAAAGGTAAGCAGAAACTATTCGCTTACCTGTTTTCTGTTTTTCCAATCGGAATTATTACATGGCGCTCAATGGATATATGTAGTGATGGGATATATGACAACAATATCGATAGCTTTTTAAGATTTTGTTGGTATCGTCAAGCTCTGAAACGATCACTGCTTAATAAATTCTTCTGGCCAATGTCTGTTGTTATTGAATATAAGGGAAACCAGACCAAAAACAATCTAGAATCGTGCTATAAGCTTGATAGGGCGTCATTACCTTTACTTTAGCTTAGTCTTTCTTCAACCGATCGCAGTCCTCTGCTGGACATAGGTCTCCTCCATTCTGCGTCAGATATTTCGGTCCGCCGCTTTTATCATTTTTTCCTCCATAGCCAACCTTTCGCAAGTAGTCAGTTCAAGGATCAGCTTGAGTGGCCTAAAAATACGTGTGTTTTCAAATTTAAAAGGCCAGTTACGTACACATCTGTCATTTGTCTCCCATTATATCAAATGTTCAGGTGATGTTAAACAAGACGCTAAACCAGATGAGAGAATGTGAGAGGTTTTTATTGCTGATATAACATACGCAGGCAGGCGACTCCACTCACTTGATACGTATTCCCTCATATCGTCCGCTGTATTCTAAATTTTATCTTAAAATATAAATTTTTAGTTACTTACCTGTTCCTAGAATTATTAACTAGGAAATTTTTAAACCAATTTACTAAACATACTGAAACCGGAGTTATCTCTATAACTGCATCTTAGAGTTAGATTTCGTTTCGGAATGAACATTATGGTGCCTAATCAGATTGGGAATGGAATCCCAATACCCAAAGTCGTCCTTCATCGATATTCGATACGAGCACGCGACCAACACTACCCCATCCCATATATCCCATGGGAGCAACACAATAGGGTCAGGCACGCAGGTGTCTCGAATATCGGGCGTCAGCAATAACCCGGCACCCACACAGGGACTAGTGAAAAAACAAACCACGCAGTTTCCGAATAAGGGATGTAGATTAGAAGAAAGAAATACACACACAAAACTACTTCGCTGGCACTAGCTGTCAATTGTGAATAAAGAAAAATGGCAATGCAGTGTGGTAAGGTATGATAATGATAATCAACCAGTTGCCATAGACTTACCAATCATTTAAACCACACTGAGATTTATAACTCATTTATCATCATCATCATCATTACAGCCTAATAGGTCCACTGCTGAACGAAGGCCTCCCTTAATGATTTCCGATCCCAAGCAGTTAACATCCATGTTACCCGTCATTTAACGCTCTTGGAAATAAATGTGATACACTAATATTGCCTAAATTATATATGTAACTATTCATATGTCATAAAATATAAGATAAGTTCGCTTCGAATTGGTAACAGGCGCTTTTGTTAATTTTAAATAAATAAAATCTATTTATTTATTTATTTATTTCATAGGAGGACCAACAGCAATGAAACACAAAAATATACACAAATAACAACAGGTAGCCAATTATAGGTCCTCACTAATAAATATTGTATAGAAAAGAACACCCGAATGCTTAATAAGACTAGACAATTAAAATACAACAAATGAGCCAACACAAAATCAACACAAGAAATTACTCAAATTTGGGTACTTTCAAAAAAAAATTCCTGCTCATAGCACTCCTCGCCGAAGTCACACTAGTGTTGAAGAGATCAAAGTCAAAAATAGCATTTAATTGGTTGAATTACCACCAACGGGCCACAGATATTCATTTTGCCTATAGTTAGTACGGACTAGTGGAAGGAAAAGAATGGTGTGTTTTCTTAAACATCTAATTAGCAAACTCAATCCAACACGGCTCAATAAATCAGGACAATCAATTGATCCAGAGGAAAGTTTTAATAAATAGGTAATATCATTTATGTTTCGCCGCAACTCAAAGGGAGAAGGTGATTTTCTACACAGCTCGTGGTAATTTGAGGCATCATACATAGTATTCGTACGATAACACAAGAACCGGATAAATTTTTTTGGATTCTTTCATTTCGTGATATATAAATTAAATATCTAGGATTAACACCATTAATATATTTCATTTGAAATAGCGAGATAACAAACAACAAGAAACCATTTTGTCTCTTTTAAACCTCTTTTCTGAATTTCTTGAACATAAAGAACCCTGGCTATTCCAGCATTAACAAACAATTATTTATAACGAACATTATTATAAACACAATTACTACCGCTATAATTTGTACGCGTCGGGGATTTGAACCTAAAATACCGGGACGCATCAGTTAAATAATTCTTAATGGGATGGAAACTTAGGAAGGGCATGTCCTTAAGCGGTCCCTTAATAGGGTTGTAGCAGTCTCGGTTCAAATTACATTCTTCCAAGACCCTCTACATCGCGTCTCTGTAAACCAGTCTTTACTATATTTCCTTTATTAATACCAAGTTGGTAACTTTCAAACAGAATTAAATATAAACAAGTAGAGAACCCTCGTTCAATGGTGGACTGTTAAATATTTAAGGAAAAGGTCTTGACATATGTACCAAACTTTTTTATAATTTTATATAAAAAAAATTTACTAACATGCCGTAATTGTACTCAGGTCAAAGTGGTCTCCATTTAGAGGTAGCTTCATTTGAATTCATTGGTGCCTTCCTCAAGCCTAATACTTATTTCGTGAATGAGGTTGGTTACAGAGTAAATAATTTTTGTAAAACTTCATTAGTGATTGATCCTAATTATGTAATTGTTTTTTGTTTCAAATAAAAAGAAAATATCCTTAAATAGAGAAAATATTTTTGACTTGATTCGACAATAACTATTTCCCACTCTTATTCCTTCTACATAATAGCCGAATTTAAAACACAACAACAAACATTAAATACAAACAGACGATTAAAAACTTTCCGGTTAAATACGGCTCCGGGTTAAGTTATAAGTGAGCCAACCCTACAGTGCCTTGTTATCCCTCGTGAAGTACCCGAGGGTGTTGCGTGGTCAAAGCCCAAAAATAGTCAGTTTTCGTACTTAATATTGTATATTCAATAAAATTCTTCGTAAGAGTCGGGCATATATTGCAGTATAATTGTATTAAACCGGTTTCATTAAAATCAGGCAACTCGATTAAACTAACAACGAAAAAGGATAAATTAATGTCTTTACTATCGATAACACAGATCACCAGGGCTATCTTTTTAAAATAGTATTACTACAATGATATGTCAGCACCAGAACAGGTGAAATAATATTATAGTAATACTATTTTTTAGAGATAGCGGTAGCTCCCCTTGTTTAATAAACTGTCAACTGCTTGGATATACGATCCAGAAATAAGTTACCACAATGCATACCCTATCATATGTTAACTCATCCTGTAATTGAGCGTTGGTTGCTCAATGGTGTGGAATGTTACCATCCAGTCGGCAGGACCTAGATACAAGTTCCGCTACGTACCAATATCTTTTCCAATTTCCGAAATTATATGTGCGTTATTCAACGCTCTTACTGTTAAGGAAAACATCGTGAAACCTGCTCACGAAGAGATTCAAAGGTGGTGCGTGAAGGTAGTCAATCCGCACTGGGCCCGCTTGTATATAATATACACCCTAAACGGGTAGGCTCGTGACCACAGACATCCGAATATACAATTAGACTGGACAAGCCACCAAGTTTATAGGCAGCCCCAGTGTCGCAATTTCTTTTCGGTTCTTATCTGTGAAAAGTTATTATATTTCTTGGTAAATTTACTGATTCATTGCGATGATGGCATGTTACAATTGCACAGGATGGCATTTTGGGAAAAAACGGTAATTTCTTCTAATATTCGTGCGTCTTGACTCGTCTCACAGAGCGTAAACTGGCAGCCAGTGTATGCTCGTTGAGCTTACATTTGTCGCACTTAAAAACGCGGCTTGCCCCATCTCCTGTATTGGGAAATCTGTGCTCGTGACCCTCGGGTGAGACGTTTAATAAGCAGATGATGATAACCTTGTAATAAATAATGATAACTAACATACATTTTTTTTGTAAATACATACATATAGTGATTGAGTATTGAGTATATTATACATTGAAAACACCCAGACCATTACAAGCAGACATGTTCATCCACACAAATATTTGTACTGCCCGAGGATCGAACCCGGAACCCTTGGTGTTGCTGTCGACGTTTCAACCGGAACACCAAATGGGTCATTAAAACTAGTATTTATCACATAAAAAGCTTCGGAAAACAAAAACTTCGTTCGATAATTTATCAAATTAAAAACATTCCTGTTCCCCATGCAAAAAAAGTTACATATAACGATCGCACGTGAAAAATATCCAATTTATAATCTGCAAATAATACCATTTACAAACTCACGCCAGCTGGGTACCGAACGGATTTATATTTGAATACAGAGTGTCTTCACGACTGAACAATCTTTGATTGGCGCCGGGCGACTCGGAAAGGATGAAATTTCAATAAGAATTTGCTCAAAAGATTACGCAACACTCGACGGCGACTTGATGTTTGAGCAAGGGGGGAGATACCTACAACTTATATTATAATTTTGTTTCTTTTTCATACACCGCACCCAATTTACTTTTTCTGCTTGACCCAAAGGTAAACTGGTAGAGAATGCCTCTAGGCATTAAGCCATTGTGCTGTTGTATTTGGTGCATAAAGAATAAATAAATAAATAAACTGTGAGTATTATTCGTTTATTTCAATTGATACTTATCATCGTCATCAGCTATACTCTGGGGCGTGAATATTATACATATCATCATCATCATCATCATTATACATCCTCACCGATGGGCACGCACGAGTATGTATAAATAAATAAATATCTTCTAACATACACGCAGCGCTATCTAGTGCCAAACTAAGCATTAACCTGTAATTTGGGTTCGAAACAACGGATAAACATATTTATATACTTTTTTTGTAAATACGTACATAAGATAAATAGAAAACACCCAGACCAATACAACCAGATATGTTCATGCACACAAATGTTTGTACTGCCCGGGAAACCCGGAACCCTTAGTGTAAGAGAGTCGTCAATATAATATCACTTGATAGTTATCATCAGTGGGGTTACCGCCATCTCTTAAAACAGTGTTACAATAATATTATTTCATCTTTTTTGGTATAAAAATGCTGACGCATCATTATAACAATACTGTTTTAAGAGATTGTGGTTACCCCCCTGCTCAATATACGTCCCCACTGAGGAACACGAGTACGAATGTAACAATATTATGAATCCTTTCACAACACTTAATTACAGCTCGCCAACACACAGACAAAAGGATAAGAGATATCTAACTTGCATCGTACAAACGGGCTTTGACCAAACAGTAGACATTCGAATCAGCTTTGGCTTTGCTCAGTGTATGTTGGCTCTATCGAACACCTTTGAAATGATTCGCAAAGCGTCCAATCACTTGGAATCACTTGGACGAATGTTATACAACGTGAATTTTGAATCATTGGTATCCATTGAGCGTCGGTGGCTCAATGGTGTGGAGTGTTGCCCTCCTACCGGGACGGCTGAGATTCAAATGCCGCCACATACCAATGTGTTTTCAAATTTTCGAAATTATATGAACTTTATCCGACGCTCTTACGGTGAAGGAAAACATTGTGAGGAAACCTGCGCACGCCTGCGAAGAGATTCAATGGTTGTGCGTGAAGTCGTCCAACCCGCACTGGGCCCGCGTGGACGACTAAGGCCTAATCACCCTATACGGGAAGGCTCGTGCCCCACGGTGGAGACGTTTAATGAGCTGATGATGATGTTGATGATGGCATCCATTTGACCTATTATTGCACTCATAATAAGTTTTTATGAGAACCTAATACCATTAGAGTTATCATAAAAGTTTTACAAATAAATAAATAAATATCCACTGACACAGCGCCATCTAGCCCCAGTTTAAGCGTGAAGCCTGTATTATGGGTACTAAACATTATTATTTACCTTTTTTTTGTAAATACATACATTTTATACATAGAAATCACCCAGACCATTACAAACAGACATGTTCATGCACACAAATATTTGTACTGCACGGGGATTGAACCCGGAACCCTTGGTGTAGCAGCCGACGTCTCGACCATTGCACCAAGGTGATAATTATTTGCGATACTCAATGTTTTTCTTTCGTTCTTTCTTCAATACAATAATTTACTATAGCTCGTACTACTTTATTCGGCTAACCCATACCGCCCGCCCCATAGCAACTGCACCGTAAGAGCGTCGGATATACGTACATATAATTTCGAAAATTCGAAACAACATTAGTATGTGGCGGGATTTGAAGCTGCACCGACTGTATCCTCCAAATCGGAAGGCATTAGTCCACAACAAACCACCGATGTATTGATAACAAAATTAAATTCAAGGCCAAGTCCTGAGCTTGAGCCTGTAATTATAAGGCCTGAGACGCAAGCTCTGGCCTCCCCATACAGCATGGCTAGGGGAGAATGGACCTCCCATCCACTCGCCAACCATTGCAATAGGTGCTTTACTTGCATATTCCTTAACCAAACTCACTTCCAGCTACGTCACGTCACCGAGCCCTAAACCACAGTCCTAAACTTAATAGTTTAACTTAACAGTACAAAAAATAATCTTATTTATTCGAAAAGTCATCATCATCAGCTCATTAAAGTCATCATCATCAGCTCATTAAACGTCCCCACCGAGGGGCACGAGCCTACCCGTATAGGGTGATTAGGCCTTAGTCGTCCACGCGGGCCCAGTGCGGATTGGACGACTTCAGACACAACCTTCGAATGTCTTCGCAGGCTTGCATGAAGGTTTCCTCACGATGTTTTCCTTCACCGTAAGAGCATCGGATAACGTACATATATTTTCGAAATTCGAAAATACATTGGTACGTGTCGGGATTAGAACCTCAGCCCTCCCTCGAAAAGGACTAGCAGATAAAAATGGTATACATCTGATACCAATTAAAAGAGATTTACAGCGGGAAAATGCGCGATTGCTTGTTGTTCGCATTGTTACGTTATTTATTTTGTTCGTTTAAAGGATGATATCCGAACAAACGAACGAATAGAGCGTCGGTGGCTCAGTGGTGTGGAGTGTCGCCTTTCTCCCAGGGCTGAGGTTCAAATCCCGACACGTACCAATATATTTTAAAATTTTCGAAAACATATGTACGTTATCCGACGCTCTTACGGTGAAGGAAAACATCGTGAGGAAACCTTCATGCACGCCTGCGAAGAGATTCGAAGGTTGTGTATGAAGTCGTCCAATCCGCACTGGGCCCGCGTGGACGACTAAGGCCTAATCACCCTATACGGGTAGGCTCGTGCCCCTCGGTGGGGACGTTTAATGAACTGATGATGCTGATGATCAAACAAACAACATCAATAATGTTTGATTAAATTTTGGTATTGTATTTAATTATTTACAATTTTAACATGATTTATGTCATGATGACATCGATAGCTTGATAAAACATGCATGTTCGCCAATTAAATTCATTAGAACAGAAAAATGTACTGACCATGTTTAATGCAAATAATATAATATTTTTAAGAGTATTTCTCCACTATTTAATGGGTGCTATTATACATATAAACCTTCCTCTTGAATCACTCTATCTCTTAAAAAAAACAGCACCAAAATCCATTGCGTAGTTTAGAAGATTTAAGCGCAGATAGGGACAGAAAAAGCGACTTTTTATACTTTGTAGTGATGATAATACCCCATAAATGTCATCTCACAGAGTCTCATTTGTGTTTTACTTTGTGGCCATAATGACGAAAAGAAGAAAAATCACAATTAGAATAACCTAACAAAGATGTTTTATGAACTTTTCTTAATTATTTTAAATATTAATTGCATTGTAAATATTTTCTTATTGTGGTTTAAAAGCTGACATTGTTTATAATTATGTAACGTTGGGACGGCCCACAAGATGGTCAGATGACCTAAAGAAGTGTACCCACTGGATGCAAATAGCTTAGGACGGGTCGGGCGTGGATGTTATTGGGGGAGGCGTATGTTCAGCAGTGGACATTATGTGGCTGAAATGATGTTGATAATGATGAATATCGTTTCTCTTCTTACAGGCTCGTAAGTGTTTGTCAAGCACTAAGTAAATACATACGTTTATTTCATGATGTTTAAAATAAAATAATTAAATAAATCTCTTCTTATAGAGAACTATGTTTAAACTATTGTGTTGTCATACCAATCACGGAAATATTAGAATTACTTAACTTATAGCATGTTCATGCTATTATTTGTTTTTTTTTTCAAAGCATCAAAACTCATTTAGTTTAGTATTTTAATCGTTTTTTATTATATTTTTGTATATTTTTTGACGTTCATAAGTGCTTTTTGTAAGCCTAATTTAAAATAAATGTTTTTGACTTTGACTTAGTTTTCAGTATTTTTTAAGTTGTTATTTGTGAAGACGTTTAATTGGCTGCCTGTTTTTCCAAATGTATATCTTTGGTCGTCGCTGTTGGTCTTTGAAACAAATAAAGTATGTGTAGCGGCAAGCATTCACGTTCCCTGGATGTAATCCCGCTAATTGACACCGCTCATGTGAGGTCCAGTTTCTCATTCCTCGGGCTCTAATTGTTCTGATAATGGAAAAAACAATAAATTTACTTAGAAACTTTTATTTTATTTCGTCAGCACACGATGTACTCGTATGTTCATCAAATATATTCCAAAATTCCTATACCTTGGAGCGTTTAAGTTCAAACCAGGGGGGTTAACCCTCCAAAAAGTTTTTGACAAAAATTAAGGGTGACATCAATAGAATTCCCAGTAAAACATAAACGAAAAGAGTTAGTTTGGAAGTTACCATGTACAAGAATATTATATTAACAGGTTACGGTGAAGGAAACATAGTGAGGAACCGGAATACGCCTGCGAAGAGATTCAAAGGCTGTGCGTGAAGTTGGCCAAGCCGCACTGGGCCCGCGTGGACGTCTTAGGCCTATACACCCTATACGGGTAGGCTCGTGCCTCTCGGTGGGGACATTTGATGAGCTGATGATGATGAAAAAGTTAAATAAATACACCCTTTCGCCCTTGTTCGCCACTGTTATTTTTCAGTTCAGCTTGTTATAACAGTATAGTTCAGTTCCAGAATAAAAAAACAAACAACAATGCTTGTATGATATATTTTATTAGTGTACATATTCTTGTAGTTTAACATCAATTTGTCCAATAGAGGTCATTGTTTAATTTCAATCACGATCAAATATTAATAAAAAGTAATTGATACAATTAAATGACAAATCAAAGGGCAATATTTAAGCCCCTAGTATTTAATACTCCCCAAATTACAATGAAAGGACACGGCTTGACTGAGGGCGGCGCTTATTTCTATTACTTTGTATACCTTTTTTAAGCTGTAGATAGTCTACAGCGTCTATACCTTTGGGTGCATTTCAAATAGCCTGTCCGCCATCTTGGACGTCCGTCATTTTGGGTTTAAGTCACGTGTCTATTTTTGTCTTATTTCTAATAGCAAATCCTTTCATTTGATACCCATATCATGAAGGTGGATTTCAAATAGCCAGTCCACCATCTTGGGAAGGCCGCCATATTGAATTTGTAATGAATTTTCTGAGCTAGTCATGTAATGTCTAATCGAAGACCGGAATTTGACCCACTAAATTAAGATTCCAAGATTTACTTACATAGTTAAAAGTGAAGATAATATAAGCGTGTTAAAAAATGCAAAGCTAGCAACATTCGCCATCGTTTTCTTACAAGCCCCAGACCATATTTCCAGATTATACTGAATTTCACTAGTACTTTCAAGTAGAAAACAAGCTTAGGCATCTTAGTTTATATTGTGGTCTTAAGCATTACGCATCTTGAAACGTGTATCCTATGTTTAATGTTTAACTTAATAGTTTTTTCAACACGTATTTTGAAGTAGAATCCGCTAACAAGGGTGCGGGTAAGAATAAGAAGCTCGCAAATCAACGAAAGGTGAAATTTATTTACAACCGTATAATATCTAATAAGCGTATAGACGCTTCTTTAATAGATTTCAAAGATATAGAACTTTTGAATTATTATAATGGGAATGAAATGGAAGTAGTCTCAGTATTCGATTTTAGGACCTATTTAGGACACTAACCTAACTTCACTCGCTATTGGTTGTAGACTTTCGCCCAGAGCAACGGGTTACGGACCAAGTTCCCTTTTTAATGATTCACTGTGAAAGGTCGTCGTTCATTAGATTTTTTTGCTGTAATAGTAGTGTAAATGGATGTCTAATATTTTAAAAGAAATAAATTAAAAACTGTCTCATTTATGGTATTGTCAAAATCAATCTTATTTATAAAAATAGAACGAAAAATGGACTTAAACGGGAGGATACAAGAAAAACGGCTCACTTTGTCCTGAGTGTGACGTTAGATAACTAATTCTTAAGTTGTGTTAGTACCTATCTTGCGTGGAGAAATTACACTGAGGAGGGCTTTTCAGTCTCTCGAAGTACGACCCTCGTGTTGCCCTGTTATCTGAATTCAACCAACTCAGAGCAAACAACTCTTCCCATAGGATAGTCTGTGCTCAAGAGTAAGCCCATCAGGTATAAAAAAACATAATGTTATAAAGCGTCTTAGCTAATAGTTTTTATTTCTAAACAAATACGCACTGCTGTCCCGAATCCGCCTGCCAAGCGTGATGATTTAATCAATTTTTGAAGGCCTTTTCAGAAGTGGATATTACGGGCTGTTTAAGGTAATAGACTTACTCGTAGCTTGTTATAATAAAAGCACTTACAATGCGCGGGCAACGATACGCAAGTTCGGCTTAGAGTACTGCGACCTGCCCACGATGCTTTGGAACGTGTCCTACATGCTTCGGACCCTTACTCTCAACATCGACAATCAGTATAAAAAACGTGAGTATTCAATAATATCAAATGAACATCCTAAAACGATATTTTTGCTGTTGTTTACTGCTTCACCGGGCATTGGAGAGCGCAGATGGCTCTCAGCTTAAAATTTACGCAACGAGCGTAAGGGTTTCCCATAGTGGGACTTAAACCTCGGTTTCCTTGCCGGGAGACGCCTAGAACGAGTCGGCCTTTGCTTCCCACGGAGCATGACTAAACGATTTCCACAGGATCACGCCATTACTGCGTTAACTATTATTATTATTGGTTATTCATATTATACGGTCCTGAGGAAAGGTGTGTTGCAAAGAGGGTCTGGTATAATATTTTTCGGTCACCCCTCCAATGAACGTCCGTTGCAATAGGTGCTTGACTTGCGCACCAATAAGTTATCAACTCCTTAATAAAGTTAATCAATTGTAAATTGTTGCAAACTTCCGTCCGTATTAGGTTCGCGTTTTGATCCAAATCTCCCTTAGCTAATGGATAGGAAAATTTGTCGAAAAGGAATAGAATAAAATAAAAAAACACTAAATCAAAGATTAGGCAAACCCTCATGAAGTAAGGATACAACTTAGTAAGCTATTTTTTTTGCGTAATGATGTGTGGCCTTTCTCGCCGTATAGTGCAGTCACCAAATCCTTGTAATCCATACTAATATTATAAAGCTGAAGAGTTTGTTTGTTTGATTGTTTGTTTGTTTGTTTGAACGCGCTAATCTCAGGAACTACTGGTCCGATTTGAAAAATTCTTTCAGTGTTAGATAGCTCATTCAATGAGGAAGGCTATATATCATCACGCTTCAAGCAACAGAAGTGGAGCAGCAATGAATAATGTTTCAAAATCGAAATAATTTCAATATTCTATAACTATATTCAAAGCGCTATCCATAAGCACATACCAGAATCAAAACCAAGGTCAAAAAAGCACCCGATTTGGTTCTCTAGAGATTAGATAAAACTCTTAAGGGAAAAGCTTAAATATCGTAATAAACTACACAAGTTCAAGAATAACCCACTCGATCTAATATCCTTCGAATTAGCGAAAAAGCGCGCTAAGATTCTAATGAAATTGTGTTATAATAATTATATTGTCTGCCTGGAGAAGAGTTTGCGCACCAATCCTAAGCTTTGTTGGTCGTTCGTCACGGGTAAAAAAAATAGCAACAGCCATTACCCCGACCAAATGTCTCTTCATGACACAACACTGCTTCGGGCGGAGTAGACATTTGCAACCTATTCGCAAAAAATTTTCTTCAGTGTATATGTATGTGTATGTTAGTGCCCCGCCTTGCCCGGTAGACACTTTTTTAGCATCGGAGACGAGTAACTTCCTGACTGCGATTAAATTCAAAGACGATCAAGTACTAAAAGTTTTAAAGAGACTTGTGATACATAAGGGAGCTGGTTCTGATGGTCTGCCTTCAATCTTCGCAGTCGAAAGTTGTAGTTAACGGTTACTCTTCTGATTACTTTCCGGTTGAATCGGGCGTGCCTCAGGGATCCCACTTAGCTCCCTTATTGTTCAATGTTTTTATTAATGACATAAATAAATGTTTTTATAACTCTGACTATGTCATGTTTGCGAACGATCTGAAGTTCTATAGAATTGCGGACTCTACAGCTGATGCCTTGCTTTTGCAGGATGATTTTTGTCGTCTTTTGGATTGGTGTAAGGATAATGGAATGAGCCTAAATACTTCTAAATGCTTCTGCATGACATTCTCAAGAATAAAGAAACCACTCCTTTTCAACTATGAAATCGAACGGGTGACTATTGAAAACGTTTTCGTTGTGAAAGACCTAGGTATTAAACTTGATAGCAAACTAAGATTTATTATACACATCGATGAGATGTGTTCAAGGGGATTAAAGAATCTGGGCTTCATCTTGCAGAACTGTAAAGATTTTAAGTCACCTGCGACAAAAATTTTGCTATACAATTCTTTTGCTCGAAGTGGTTTGGAATATTGTAGTGTAGTGTGGAATCCTTTCTATGATGTGTACAAGAAAAGACTGAACGAATACAAAAAAAAAAGGTTTCTATGGCATCTTGCCTTCTCCTGTAATTTAGGAAAAAACTTTACCAAAGTATGAGGATAGGCTAAATTACTTTAAGTTGCATTCCTTATCGAATCGAAGACGCTTGCATGATTTAAATTCTACATAAGTTAGCGAATGGCATCCTCGATGCTCCAGAGTTACTGCCAGCTGCTTACCTTAGCAGCGCCCAAAAAAACCCTCGAGTGTCAAGGATGAATATTTTTATTGAAAATCAAAGCAGTTCAAACCTTGGCCAAAATGCTCCCTTAAATCGCCTTATGCGAGGTACAACAGGTCGACCAAGTCCAAAGACTGGATAATATTCTGTGGTACTTCATGGTACTGATGTTCGTGGCTTTAAAAATGTGTGTTGAGCGAAGAAGTAATAAAATATTTTTATTTTTCTACTAAATTTGGCCGTCTTACTATGTTAAGGTTCTCAAAAGAAAAGTGTATTTAATGTTATTTTGTTTGTATCTTTTCATTTAGTATATAATTTTTAAAGTTTTCCCTTATTTTGTCGGTGGTCGTTATAAGCGTGCTGTCTTCACCTATAATTGTAATACCATTTAGCTTGTGTCTTATATGTCTATATCTATGTATTGATTCGATGTGTATTATGTTGGTGAACTAATGAATAAATAAATGATTCCAGGAATTCCCGTAGCCATCTACGTCATAGTTTGGTGATAGCCGCCGAGCTACTTTTAACGTATTTCTCATATCCTGCATATGGTTTGTCGCCTGGCGCAGCCGGCAGACGGGCGACTTGGTACCGGCTATGGTGGTCGCTTCCTTGGGCATATCCAGCGAGATCGGAACAACTAAGTTGATCACTATGTTCCTGAACAGGCAAGTTAATGAGGGCACTGTAGCTAGTTAAATTGTCGAGTATGAGAGACCTAACTGGACCTAACGAGCGTCGGTGGCTCAATGGTGTGGACTATTGCTCCCTACCGGGGAGGGCTGAGGTTTAAATTCCGCCACGTACCAATGTGTTTTCAAGTTTTCGAAATTATATGTACGTTATCTGATGCTCTTACGGTGAAAGAAAAAAATCTTGAGGAAACCTGCGCATACCTGCGAAAAGATTCAAGGGTTGTGTGTGAAGTCGTCCAACCCGCATTGGGCCGGTATGGACGACTAAGGTCTTATCACCCCATACAGGTAGGCCCCTAGGTGGGGACGTTTCATGAGCTGATGTTGATGATGATGAGAGACCTAACATCTGTCGTCTCTGGTGACGGGTGCAGGGCAGTGTTGACGGAAATGAATGACTACCAACTATTTTTAATTTCCTTCAACACTGTCATGTTCAGGCGTATCACTTACGCCTGACCATGACGGACGCAGTCTTGAAGACGTACTATTTCAACCAAGTGAGCGAACTGATCGTCCCATTCACTTAATGTAATAAGAAAATTTAACAGGTTTCATATTTATAAATGTCATATTACTTATTATATTGGACACAAGTTTTATCTTAGTAATACCTGTTGAAAGATTTGATGAGAACATTTCCTTTTGTACTTATACTCGTATTTCAATGTTAACCCTTTAACCGCTGCTAACGGGTATATCCAACAGATATAATTAATTGTCTATTGTGTCTGGAATCGTGGCAATTAAAGGATTAATAAAATAAATATTTTTTTTCTTGTTATAATCAAGTTGCAATTTCAGACACAAAGTGCGTAAGCTGGTTGACTTGTATTTGGATTGCGATAAGATGGTGAAACCTGGAAGCCGATTTGCCGCAAACTTAATGAGGAAACTTAGAGAAGTCAAGAAACGCGCCATCTTTTTCTGGATGGTTATCATAGGGAACGGTGTTGTGTACTTTATTAAGCCTTGTTTGATGTCCGGAAGGCATTTGATGGAAGATTATTTTATAATCTACGGTAATAATTCCTTCTCTTCTTTTTTGTATGCATCCTAAGTTTGAGTTTTAACTTTAAGTTAGTATAAGATTTCTTTGTTGATTCAATGCGACATATAAAAACCGACAATCTTTCCTGAATCATCAGGCGAGTCTTAAGCCGGCGTTAATTCATAAAATATGCGACTGCCATCTTTTATCTTATTCTATCCTTATATTTATTGACCAAATCAATGCTGAAAAAAAATGTTTTATCCAGGCCGAACAACTGAGATTATTCGGTCAGGATTAAAAAACAGAATCGAAGTTTCTTTTTCTTTTCCACTTGAAGTCTATCGTAGAAAAATTAAAATTACTTGAAAAATTATGGTTGTTTATATCTTAACTATTGGTTAAGTATTCAGAAAATAATGTGTCTGGATTCTCGGTGTTGAATGGGTTAAAACGAATGTCATTAATATTCCAAAAAATCTAGAAAAGCATAAAATTTTATCCCACAGGTTTAGAGCCGACATTTGAGACACCGAACTACGAAATATCGTTTCTCCTTATGACCGGAGGTGTTATCTTCACATGTTACCTACCAGCAAACATCAGCGCGTTCCTCATCATAATAACCGGATATTCAGAAGGCCAAATGTTGGCATTGAGCGAGGAAATACACCAATTATGGAACGACGCTGATACTCACTACCGGGAGGTTTTCAATGTCCACAGAACTACTAATTTAGCTTCAACATCAAGTGCAAGACCTTTAAACAGTAACACTAAAGTTAAAGATCGAATCATCAATGAATACATCAAGAAGCGATTGCACGAAATAGTGAAAATACACACAACAAACATAAACTTGGTGCATCGTGTGGAAATGGTATACCGAGGGTCAATTGCGGCGGAGTTCCTGCTACTATCATTCGGCCTAATCGTAGAATTACTTGGTCGATTGGAGAACACCTATTTGGAAATACCATTCGCTCTACTCCAAGTAGGTATGGACTGTTACTGCGGACAGAGGCTAATGGATGCGAGCATGGCTTTCGAAAGCGCAGTGTATGCTTGCAAGTGGGAACACTTCGACGTGGCTAATATGAAAACGGTACTGTTGATACTGCAGATGTCGCAGAAGACTATGCAGCTGTCGGCAGGAGGCGTTACTATGCTGAGTTTCAGAAGCCTTCAGAGCGTATTTAGGATAATTTATTCCGGTTATACTGCACTTAGACAAGTGACGATATAAATAATAAACTTGGTGGAGGAAAACAGATTAGATGGGTATATTATTATATGTAATTGATGAATTTGTTGAAATTTGAGTGTTCTTCATTATTCGCAAGCAGTATGAAATAAATAAATAGGAATATGTACTTGATATTGACATTGGTTTTACTTTTGCTACATTTTTTATGAGTATGTTAAATCTGAAATCCAGATATAAACATAACAGATATGGTGATGGTAAAGTTGAAATTAACAGACAGTCCTCGTCAGATATAAATAAGTTTATAAGAAATTAAGTCCGCTCAAATTTAACAAGGAGTGATGTCTTGTTTAAGCAACTATTCAAGACATAGTACTATATCCATCATACCAGTGATGACTCTGCACAACACATGTGTGCTAGACACAGCTCTTCAATGATCTAAATGGTTTTACCGTAAAAGACGGACAAACAGACAAACTTTCACATTTATATTAGTATGGATTCCCCAGAGCAATTCACAGTGATAGTCTGAATTGCAGTAAGTCCAACTAACGGGCACGCTGCCAACATGGTTTGATTGTCATCATTTCCTGACATAGCGTATGTCATTCAAGGCGAGTCATTCAGTTCAATGAGCTAAACTCGATCGAGATTAACGAAAACATCGCAATTGTGTTAATGAGGTGGAAATTGATTTCAGTGATACGGGTTGAGGTATTATGCATAAGTATAAAGAGGATGAGTCTACTTAAGATTTTCAAGGTAGGAATCTTCAAATTGGTATACACAATCTTTGTAAGCAGCATAAACTAGCCACAATATATATTCTTAAACATAGTTTTTAAATAACAGGACCATTTGAAATTTAAATATTTGACAACCCCTGTCATGTAATGATAGAAAATTCGACTTTTACACCAAAGCCGAGGGTTCCGGTTTCAATCCCCAGTCATTGCATACTTTTGTGACAACAATGTGTGAACATGTCTGTATTGGCTGGTGTTTCTATGTTTATTACGCCAATATTAAAAAAAGTAAGTAATCTACTCATATAAGCTCGGAAGCTTCAGTGGCTCACTGAAGTTTTCTGTTGCCTACGGACCTGGATACAGGTTCAAATTCCACCCTGTATCAATGTCTTTTCGAAATATGTGCATGTTTCTCCGGCGCTCTTAAGGTGAAGGAAAACATCGTAAGGAAACTGCGCACACCTGCGAAGAGATTCAAAGGTTATGCGAAAAGTCGACCAATCCGCAATGCCCGCATGAATAACTAAAGCTACTGCCTATTCGGTAGGCTCGTGCTCCTCGGGGGACTTATTTTACCCTTATTAAGTACAGGTTAGATACTTTGATTGGGGCTAAAGAGCGCTGTGTTAATGTCGGTGGGTTTAATTAAATAAGAACATTGAATGAGCGCCCAATAATTCACACCACTCAAAGTTCACTCGTCGGAAAGAGCGTCGGTGGCTCAATGGTTTAGACTGTCGCCTTCCTACCGGGAGGGCTAAGGTTCAAATCCCGACACGTACCGATGTTTTCGAATTTTCGAAAATATATGTACGTTATCCGACGCTTTTACAGTGAAGGAAAACATCGTGAGGAAACCTTCATGCGCGCCTGCGAAGAGATTCGAAGGTTGTGTCTGAAGTCGTCCAATCCGCACTGGGCCCGCGTGACGACTAAAGCCTAATCACCCTATACGGGTAGGCTCGTGCCCTCGGTGGGGACGTGTAATGAGCTGATAATAATGAAAGTTCACTCCGATGTTGGCAATCTGAATGAACTTTCAGCTGAAAATCAATATCTAGCAGACAATACTGCGGCTAGTCGGATCTGTAGGTAGGTCGGTATTAATTCATTATTGATACCCAATACTTGATTCTATCGCAAATGTAATGCATTTCGTGAGAATTGTTCGATCAATTTATAATAGTTGAATTATATTTGTGTATGTTGTAAAGAGTGCAGGACGGTTAGGACGCTCACCTGATGGTAAATTATACCTGAACATGACAGAGCGGCATTGACTGAGACCAGCAACTGATAAACAGCTATTATTCTTCACCAATGCGGCACTGAGGCCGACACCCGAGACAACAGAAATTTAGGTCTCTATACCCGGTAATTTTACTAGCTACCTCATCCCGAAAACAGAAGCGCAAGACACTATTTTATGGGACGATATCTGGCACTGCGGTGGTACCTACCTATCGCAAATACTTCCACGTTTTCGAACAAGTTTGTAATACATAGTTAGTATTATTTAATCTGTGGTCATAGTTATATCAATCATGTAGGAAGCAAACAAGCGCAAGGCGCTGTTGAACCGTGAGATTGGCTGCCACGCGCATTAGTGACTCCAATTAACTTGTTGAAACTAAACTTGGGAAGTTGTTCCTTTAATAAATCCATTTTGACCCGATTCGTTATCTCAATAATTCTTAAGGATTGAATGAGACTAACAGCGGAGGACCGGGATATATGGCGCAAAATGGTGTAATAAAGGCAGTTTGAAGAGAATCTTAAACTAAAGTATGCAATTTTATTTCATACCTTGTGAATGGGACCGTACGGGGTCAAGGTAAAAAGTCATGTAGCTCTGTAGCATAATGAATAACTCCTGAAAGATTCAGCCTGACCGAGCAAGACCGAGAGAAGTTACGAGGAAAACAAATTCCGTTTTCATACATTTTAAACATTCAAAGTAACATACAAGGTGTATACGGGTACCAAGACGGTAACACTATATTAGTAAATGTTATAATGTATCCATGAACTTAAATATATATGTAAAACAGTATGTTTTTTTTTAAATTAAAATTTGAGAATGTTTTACTGCCATCTCACCTGAATCAGGTGAGATGGCAATAAAGGCCTAAGGTGTATCACGCAAACTCAAATAATTCCTATTTAGTCTTGCCTTGAAACCCCCTAAACTGTGTATTAGGAAATACAGACGCAGGAAGTTCATTCCACTGCCCTACAGTTCGGGCGCTGAATGAAGAACCGATTTTTATTGTACGAATACATGGTATATCGACGACAAAGGTAATAAATAACAAAAGATAAGTCATCATCATCAGCTCATTAAACGTCCCCACCGAGGGGCACGAGCCTACCCGTGTAGGACGTTACATATATGTTAATCTATCTTTCTAAAATATGAAACACGTTACCTATATGTTAAATGTACAAGTACGTGTATGATGTGTTTAGTTTTTTAACCCGTACATCTATAATTTAAACTGTCAACGGAAGGTTGAATGTGCAATTAAACTGTCAAATGTCTTTTAAAAACTTGTCCACTAGGTATACTGAATAATTTATTGATTAAATTTTGTCACCTCAGTCGTACAATAGCTTCACACTTCTCTGAGTACAGTAAAAAGAGTAAATTTAATAAAAACCCAAAAATAATGCATGTAGGACGTTTTACACAATAACATTAGGTGGCAGACGTTTGGTCTTTAGAACCTTTTAGGTCTCATCCCATAAAATATTATAAAATAAAAATTGGATGGCCAAAAGGAAACGAAAAGCCTATTTTTTATTACCTTTGTGGGCATCTATCTGTACTGTCCACTGATGACCTTGGTTAGATACTTCAATTGAAGGTTTTGAAGATCTTCAAAACCTCATAATCATTAACTTTATACTCGTTCTGTCTTAGGAAAATTAAGCAGGATTAAATATTTTTAGCTCACTGCCTCCGATGGCTCAGCCATTTGTTCAGAATGGGGGAGTATTAAAAGCCTATCTTGGACGACAGAGGACATTGCCCAGTCGGTCGTCCCTGACATCGCTGGAGGAATTTGGTGGAGGCTGATCTGAGGAGTCAAAAACTGGTCAGAGGATGCGCAGGATAGAGACCGGTGGCAGTCTCTCGTTTCAGAGGCCAAGACTTACTTTTGGACGCTGTGCTATAATAGTTATTTTTAGTCAAATATTCTTAGGCAGGATTTACTCAGTGCTGATGTGGTAGGATCAAACCCCAAAAATGTGGTCCATAACTTGTGAGATACAAGGAACAATTTATTAAAGATCAGATTAAGTGTGAATTGCACCTTAGTATCTATACTCTTGAAAACACTAATATACTTAATGGTACAACACTTTCTTGCACTAATCGAAAACGTATAATTACTAGAAGAATACAATTATGAATTTTAATTCTCCCCTAGTTTTTAAAACTACTCCCATTTAGCTTAGTGAAGCTTTTAAACTGGCAAGACATTTACATAAACAATATTAAGAGACTTAGGCGAAGATTAAAATTAAAATTTGAAATGGAGAAGCTTAGAAAATTCGGTCTGAACCATTGTGATTTACCTACCATGCTTGGAAATGTTACCTCTTTGCTAAGAGTACTGACTCTTAATATTGATAACAGAAACAAAAAAAGTAAGTATAAATCCAGGTAGTGTATTATAACAGTGACAAGAATACTCGTAACTATACTATAATCCTATGCGTAAAAATTAGACATAAAATCTAATTTATTAAGGCCTTTGTAATTTCATTAATACGTATAGCTGAAACAATAAGAAATTTAATGTCAGATATCTCCAGTACATTTGGGAAGAGACAAGATAGGCATTATATTGATTGAATTAAAAACCAATTATGGTGTTGATAATATCCGAGTGGAGGTTTCAGTTTGGTTTGGAAACAGAGCAAGCAGCTATAAACGAGAATTTCGGTCATAATATGCTTTGTGATATATACTATCAATATGGTCTTCTGATACACAGGTTGCCCAATTCATAATTTTAAAATGCAATTCCATTACCACTTGCGAAATTAGAAACCAATTACCTGCCATTCCTAAAATTTTATCATTTTATCCACATTTTCAGCATCCTCTCCAGCAGCATTGACTGGTATATTTTCTTCCAGAAATCCCCATGATCTTCTACATTGTAACCTGCAGTGTAGCGCTGTGTTACTTCTACGTTTACATGGTGTCCATGCTGTGGTTTGTATTCTGGAAGTGCAGGGAGACAGGAGACGTCATCGCCGCCATGATTGTCTTCTCTCTCGGCACCAGCAGCGAAATTGGACCGTGCAAACTATATTTTATGTTTTTTTATGAGTACGTCGTACGTTAAATAAATATTGATTCAGTAACTAATAGCCTTGTAGCAGAACCGATGGCCATTGGAGCAGATTAATTCTGGAGTGGAGACCGTGTCTTGACAAGCGCAGCGTAAGGTGCGAAAGGTCGTTGGTGGATGCTGAATGAGAAAAGCTGAAGGCCGGAATGAGGGAATGGCACAGAATGAGACTTATGTCCAGCAGTGGACTGAGATAGGTTCAGAAGTAATTTACAACCACCTCCTTGGTCTGATGATCTGATCGGGAAGATCACTATTAAGCTCGAGGCATGTGGTTTCGAACTTCATGGAATGACTGTAATAGTGAATGTCGCTTTCAGTAATATGGCTTAGTTTGGTTGTGGCTTTGCTCTCCTAAGAATGACTTGCCTTTCTCTGAAGATTTAATTATTGTTAGGTCCACTCAATTTACCTTAGGATCTAATGGTGGGTTACGGCAGAATCTCACAATACCATGTTGTGCGGGAAGGCCTATGCCCTGCAATGTAACGTTATACATACAACCTGTATGATTGTAGATATTATTTCAAACTTATTATGACAAATTGTTGCTTTATGATTACAGGAGAAAAGTGAGGGAGATAGTAGACGGATACCTGGCGTGCGATGCTTTAACTCAACGCGATTGTCGTTTCTCTAGAAATCTCCTAAACACTTTGAGGATTGTCAAAAAACGTGCCCTCATCTTTTGGTTGGTGATTATTGGCAATGGCGTTATCTATATAGTTAAGCCTATAGTTATGCCTGGTAGACATGTCTTGGAGGACCTTTTTACTATCTATGGTATGAATATTTTAATTTTAACCATAAAATGTAAAGGAATTAAGGAATAAATCAAACCCTCAATACCATTTTGTTTTCAGGACTGGAACCGATGTTCGAATCTCCAAACTATGAAATAACTTTTTTGTTAGCCTCGCTTGGTGTTTGTTGTACCTGCTACCTTCCAGCGAACATTACAGCCTTTCTCATTGTATTAACTGGTTATACTGAAGCTACCATGCTTGCCCTCGGTGAGGAGCTAATCCATCTCTGGACTGATGCCGAGGATTTTTACAAAAATAACCACATCAATACCACAGCCGATCATTCCATTGCATCTAGTCACGTCAAAGAAAAGGACAAAAATACTGTTATTAATGAATACATCAAAGAGCGTTTAAAATATATAATCAAAATCCACACTACAAATATCAATCTTATCAAACAAACCGAAACCGTGTTCAGTGGTGCCATCGCTTTGGAGTTCGTGCTACTTATAACTGGACTTATAGCTGAATTGCTTGGAGGTCTAGAAAACACGTATATAGAGATGCCATTCGCTCTGATGCAAGTGGCCATGGACTGTTTGCTTGGACAGAGAATGATGGACGCCTGCGAGACGTTTGAGAATTCTGTATACGATTGCAAATGGAGAACTTCAATGTAGCCAACATGAAAACTGTACAATTGATGCTCCAAAATTCCCAAAAGACGCTCGTTTTATCAGCGGGTGGTATGGCCACTTTGAATTTCAAATGCTTAATGACTGTCATTAGATCGATTTATTCAGCGTACACAGCACTGGGGTCAACAATGGCGTTAGCATAATAGCTACATGTATGATCACGAATGTTATCGAGTTTGTAGATTGTATAGGCAAAACTATTTATTACGTATAGAATGAGCAACGCTTTAACTTGCTAGCAAAATGTGTAGTAACGTTCGTGTTATTTATAGCTTACAGTTATCATACAAATACATTTTGTGACCTAAAATCTTGTTTTTCTTCGTTTCGATATTACTTTTATATCCAAGTAAAATAACAAGTTTTTGTAATAAATATCGGTGCGTTTAACTGGAACTACGAAACTGCATATGCATTATTGTTAGCTAGTGTGTAGTTCCTATGTAATGTACTTGCAACCGTGACCACACTCTTGATCGTACTAGCTGGTTACGAAGCTCAAATGATTGCCCTCAGCCAGGAGCTTCGTTATATTGAGCTCGACGCTAATATCTTCTACAAGAAAAACAATTTCTCTTCACTCAGCCGCGGCACATTTATCGACATTGCTTACAAAAAGAAACCTCCTAACGAAATCATCAAACAGAGATTAAGAGATATGATTTGGAAGGATGCAATCAACGTTCAGCTACTCCATTTATTGGAAAAGGTCTTACGAAGTGCTATAATTTAAGAATTTCTTCTGTAAATTCCCGGGTTGATAGCAGAGCTGTTGGGAGGCCTAGAAAATATTTTTCTGGAGATGCCCTACGCGTTATTCCAAGTTGCAATGAATTGCTGGATTGTACAACGGGTGATGGATCATGACCATCATCAGCTCATTATACGTCCCCACATATATATATAGGCGTTAGCCGTCCACATGGGCCCAGTGCGGATTGGCCGACTTCAACTTTGAATTTCATCACAGTGCGCAGGTTTCCCCACAATGAGTTATGCAAGTTTGCATTTCGAGGCTGCGTTGTACGCTTGCAACTGGCAGAACTTTGACATTAAAAATATGATTGTATTACTTACGCTGGATAGCGATCAGAAGACTATGAAATGGTCTTCAGATGACGCCATTCAACACTGCCATGCTTAGCTTTGTCTGTTGAATTAGTGACGTTAAGTCAATTTATTGAGCTTGCACAGCTTTGCATTCCACAATTAAATAAACTTTTCGTTTGCATAAAGACATTAAACGAAGATGACTTTTCTAGACGTTCGTAAGCCTTAAAGCCTTGCGTTTAAAAATAAGTTTTAAAGAGATTACTGTCTAGACATTGAATAATATGTAGCTACGTTTTAGAACTTCTCCGTAAAATAACGTAATTAAAGTAAAACACTCTTGTGTATTTAAATGTAACTTATTATTAAAACGACTTATCTTCACAATTTTATGAATTATAATTTACAGTAAACACCTTATTAATTATGGATAGATGCTTAATATATGTTAAACATGACTTATTTTTGCTCTTACTTAGTAATTAAAATGGGTACGAATAAGTAAATAATTAAGTATTCATTTGAAATGAGACTTAATTTGATTTATTAGAATTCTCGTAAGTACTTGCAGCTTTAAAAGTAAAATATTTTAATTTTGTTCCTAAATAAATTATGATGATATTTCTTGACGACCCATTTGGTGTTGCGGTTGAGAGGTCGGCCGCAACACCAAGGGTTCCGGGTTCGATCCCCGGGCAGTACAAACATTTGTGTGCATGAACATGTCTGTTTGTAATGGTCTGGGTGTTTTCTATGTATAATATGTATGTATTTACAAAAAAAAAAGTATATATGTATGTTTATCCGTTGTTTAGTACCCATAATACAGGCTTAACGCTTAACTTGGGGCTGGATGGCGCTGTGTGAATGTCAGTTATATTTATTTATTTATTATTCTTACAAATATAAGTCAAATATAAGGTCGGTAACTTAAATAAACAATAAACAACTGGATGGTCTATCTCACTCGAAAAGTGTCCGCAGCAAAAGTCTGCCCGTCGCGTCAGATGTGCAAAATTTGTTATTCATAATTACGTCGCTCGCTACATATCAAAGTGACATAGTAGTATGCTCGTCCTTTTCATTGTGTATCCTTTTGATTTAAAAACCTATGGTAATAACCATAGTATTATATAAATTTTGAAAGAAATGAGAACCATGTAAACCCAATTTTTTTTAAAAAGAGTAACTACACGAGTTTCTTGACGGTATCTTCTCGGTAGATAACAACCTCCCGAACCGGTGGTAGATTCATTAAAAATAACTTATTGTCGATTCAAAAGTGTCATGTAATGAATTATTTGAATAAAACATTTTTCAGTTTGAGTGATGACTCAAACACCGACGCAACAATAAATAATTTTAAATCTGAATGACGAGTTGAGTTAAATTTTGAATTTTAATGAATAATTTTATGTCATAGATATAACAATAAGTCAACCATTGACTTATGGTTATATTGACTGTCAACGTAAGTGTCAAGCGGCTCGGTCATTTTATGGTTGACGTTTCTTAGTGATTGTCAATGATATTCTGTATATATAAAGGTAGATACGCCACCTGTGCCTCAAAAACGAACCGCCGAAGAGAGTACAGTTTGTACTCTTTTGTTTAGGTAAATGTGTCCGAAATTCGAAATATGTGTATGTGTGCTGTCACTGCATTCGGAACACTGTTTTCGATTGTTTAGTGAGCGTATCACGAATCCATACTTTTTACATCATTGGTGATTGTGCGTCTAGTTTATTGTTTATCAAAGGTGGTTAACGAAGTTCTACAGAGATGTGGTGTCCAGTGACAGGCCTCAGTATGAGGTCGATTGCCAGTACCAAGTTTTCTCCATCAGATTGAAACTTCAATTCCCTAAGGCAATACGCCAACATCGTCTTCAGTATCGCTATGCCATACTTTTTACCTGTAAATAAATAGCATCATTGTCAAAAAAATCAAAGAATCGTTTATTATTTCCAAAACATTGTTGCAAAATAATATGACGAAGTCACGCTATCACGACGGTGGAAACCGATGTCTAGCAGTGAACTGCGATCAGTTGTAGATCGAGGGATGATATTAATGTGTGCTTACTTTACAAGCACTGCGGCTATTGCTGAAGGCAAGGAAGGCGAGACGCCCTCGATGATAGAAGACTTGCGAAATGTCGCTGATAGAGGCTGGACTAGAGGATAACTGAGTATTGGTATATCTGGCGCATACTGGAGGAGACCTGTCTGCAGCAGTGTACTACGATGGATCCGGAAGCCAGCCAGAAGATGGATGGAAGATGGATATATATATATATATGATACGAAAGCGTATTTACCTATACACGCCCTTCGGCCATAGCTGAAGGCAAGAAAGGAGGAGGCGGGGCAGGGGCTATCGGCTCGCAGCCACCGCTCTGGCGAGAACTCCTCAGCGTCAGCGCCCCACGCGCGCTGAGACCGTCCCGCGCCCCATACGTTTATACCGCAACCTGTGCCCTTTGGTATCGTACAGCTTTCTGCACAGATTTATGAAGAATACATATCATGCAAAACAAATGATCAACAAATTTACAAATACAATATGTGCTATAGAAGAGAAAGTGCGCAGTGCTTGTTGCTTACATCTGATTTTAACAGTAAAATATAACTCGTAATTTTTGGAAGAAATTATATATTAACGTTGAAGTTATTGGTTTTAGCCACAGAAGTAGATTTTTCAAACTATGAAGTTTTTTTTTCGACCAACGACTTTTGAAAGGTCGCTGGTGGAGGCTGGATGAGAAAAGCAGATGACCGGGATGTTTGGCGCAAAATGGGGAAGACCAATGGGCAGTGGACTACGATAGGTTAAAGAGAAGTGTTTTTTTCGAGATTTTGACCATAAACATATTCTTAAGCTGATCTATAATCGAAATATCGTATAATAGAAAACATTCTCGTATATGTGAAAACACTGCCTCTAGAAATTCATACATAAAACAATGTAATAATGCAAAAGGTAAAAAGCAAACCTACTCAGCTCCAATTCCTTGTCTGCCCATCTCATAATTACTGGTGCAGGCGGGTACAGTCGTAATGTCTCGTAGATAACAGCTTCGCAATATACCATTTGGCTCAAATCATCTTTTTCCACGGGACGCTTGCTATCGCCAAATATTTGTTTTATCCTGAAAATTTTATCAAACGAAATCAAATCATATTAAACAGTCATACATTAATGAACGGTCTTATATTCTTTGTTAATATTTATTTAAGCAATATAATACTATGCAAATAATTACAGAGACGATAATTAAACAGATGGGACGACATGGAAACAATAAAAGGTCAGCAGATTTTCGAAATTACTTGATATGATTTCTAATTGTTTTCAATTTTTTTATTTGATTTTATCAGTTGTTTAGTTATCCATATTACAGGCTAATGTTTAGTTTGTATAGATGGCGGTGTGTGTAGTAAATAATAATAAATATTGACTAATATTCACACAGCACCATCTAGCCCCAAGTTAAGCGTGAAGCCTGTATTATGGGTACTAAACGACGGATAAACATACTTATGCATATCCTTTTTTTGCAAATACAAACATATCATACATAGAAAACACCCAGACTTACAAACAGACATTTTCATGCACACTAATGTTTGTACTGCCCAGGGATTGAGCCCCGAACCGTTGATGTTGCAGCCGACGTCTCAACCGCAACACGAAACGGGTCGTCAAAAGTGTCTGGGGATATTTATTTATCGATAGAAATTACTTACTCCGCATACATTTTGTCCTGGATGTCAGTCTTCCATCCGATGACAATAAGGATAAACATCAGTGTGGATGCGTTAGTTTCCTGTCCACCCAGAATGATGGTGTCCACTTCGTTTTTAATTTGTAACGGCGTCAGCTTACTGCTTCCTTCTAACTCCAAGAGGATATCCAGGAAACTTTTGAATTTCATTCCGTTGGGTTCTGTAGAGTACATAACATGTTATTTCTTACAAGCTGTGCCCTATGTGCCTGTGAAAAGGTTTTTCGAAAATAAAAGGAGCCTAAGTTTTTCCGAGAGAGCGTCGGTGGCTCAATGGTGTGGACTGTTGCCCTCCTACCGGGAGGGCTGAGGTTCAAATCCCGCCACGTACTAATGTGTTTTTGAAGTTTCGAAAATATATGTACGTTATCCGGCGCTCTTACGGTGAAGGAAAACATCGTAAGAAACCTGCGCACGCCTGAAGATTCAAATTTGTGCGTGAAGTCGTCCAATCCGCACTGGGCCGCGGGACGACTGAGGCCTAATCACCCTATACGGGTAGGCTCGTGCCCCTCGGTGGGACGTTTAATGAGCTCATGATGATGAAGTTTTTCCACTATTAATGAGCTACCTGCCAAAAAAATGGCGTCGAATCTGTTCAGCTATTTCAGAGATTACCCGGAACAAACAGAGAAATGGACAGACAGACAAATATTTAAAAAATATTGGAAAAAAATAAACCGATATTTCAATATTACAAACAGACACTCCAATTTTATGTATATGTATAGATTATCTATTGACACAGGATTTTGTTGCATCATAGATGGTCTCTTCACTGATTAAAACGCGGACCGAACCTTAGCAGACAACATCCTCCGACTTCCCACTTCCTAAACTGATACCTCAGTCCATATAGTTTTGTTATACCGTTTCTTTTTTACGTAAAGTGGACGCTTCTTGAGAACCGTTGCCGTGGGTCGTCCAATAATAAACCAAAACCCAAATATTCGAACTTAAATAAACCAAAATATAGTCCCTTTTTGTGCTAATTAATTGAGAAGTAGTCGGTGACATCAACAACAATCCGATTTGGGCTTACGTTGGGTTTACTGCTCAATCGCCCAGAATTCCCCGAATCCAAGAATAAATTGTTTAAGAAATGTCTTACCGAAAGTTTTTTCGACTTCTCTTTTTCGCTTTTTTTCTTCCCACTCAGCTATTCTTTTGTTAATAATCTGAAATAAATTAATTAACTTTTAGTAAGTATCTATTCCAAACGCAAAGCGAAGTAGACTACGGAGTCCGTTACAAAACCTTACTTGTAGAAAAATATATTTTTGTTCTTAATAACCTGCACTGCTCTGTATAGCCTAAAATACATTTTATACAGCTTAAATTTTTGTCGTTATTCTCCGTCATTGTCTAGAAACTAGTCTAGAACGTAGTCTGGAGTACGAAAGCAGTTACCTAACGATTTACCTTAAAATATCAGACACAGACTAGGTGGTAGACTCGGCACTGAGTCGTCTAGGAAGGTACCACCGTAGTGCCAGATATCGACCCGTGCAATAAGAGTGTAATGCACTACTGTGTTTCGGGCACTGTAGCTAATGAAATTACCGGGTATAAGAGACCAATCATTTGTTATTCTTTGGTGACGGGCGCAGTGTGGCATTGACGGAGGATAATATCTGTCTACTATCAGTTGTAATGACGCACTGTCGTGGTCAGGCGTGTCATTTACCATCAGGTGTGCGTCCTGATCATCCTATACCCTTAGAACATACACAGGTTACCTCATTTTCACCACCAATACGGCCATCAAATGTATGTTTTAAATAATTATTCTCTTGACATTCACACAGCACCATCTAGGCCCAAGTTATGCGTGAAGTTTGTAGTATGGGTAATAAACAACAAATTAACGTACTTATAGACTTACTAGCTTTTACCCGCGGCTTCGCCCGCGCTAAATTCGGGATGACAAAATTATTCTGTTTTCGTAACCAGGGGCTCGTTCGTAACTTTAAGGGCCGGTTTGCAAAAACTTCAATATGCAAGATTTATTGTTCATGACAAATAGCCATCATACTTATTTTTAGCTTTCTACCTTGTAAACTGTTTAAAGTTCTAAAGAAAATCATGTATTCATATATATCACTATACATAGGAATCCCCCGCCCAAGTTTAAAAGTTTTGGAGTCCATTTCCATAAACGGATCCCCTCCCTCCCCCCCTCCCCCAATTTTGTGGATATATATAACTATACATAGGCCTTCCCCCCACACCCTTAAAGGTTTTGGGGTCTATTTCCAAAAAAAAACATATATACATCACTAATTACATATATATTTATATATTATATCAGTATAAAGGTTTTTGGGTAAAATTTCTGATTTTTTTCTCAATGATATATATATTTATATATATATATATGTATATATAATCCTCAGTAGGATTCCCCTTCCCCTAACTTTAAAGTTTTGGTCCATTTCCGAAAAAAATTACACACACACACACACACATATATATATAAATATATATATATAGTAATATATATATATAATATATGTTATATATATATATAATATATATTATTAATATATATATTCTAGGTTACCTACTACTACTACTAGGGTTTGGGGGTGGATATTTAAAAAAAAATATGCCATATTTTTCGTTTCTGACAAACAGTCCGCATACCAAATTTCAGCGTCGTACTACAAAAATTGCGGAATGTTCCATACAAACTTCCAACCCCCATTTGAGGGGAGTGGGGGTGAAAACGGGATAAAAAGTAGCCTTAAACCTATTCTAGGTTACCTACTATCAACATACCAAGTTTCAATAAAATCTACCTTAAAACTGCGAAAAATCGAATATGACACTTCCTCCCCTATTTGAAGGGTTTGGGGGTGGATTTTTGAAAAAAAAAAGCCATATTTTTTCGTTTCTGACATATGGTCCGCATATCAAATTTCAGCGTCGTACTACAAAAATTGCGGAATGTTCCATATAAACTTCCAACCCCCATTTTAGGGAAGTGGGGGGTGAAAACGGGACAAAAAGTAGCCTAAAACCTATTCTAGGTTACCTACTATCAACGTACCAAGTTTCAATAAAATCCGTTCAGCCGTTTAGGCGTGAAAGCGTAACAAACAGACAGACAGACAGAGATACTTTCACATTTATAATATTAGTATGGATTACCTATACATAGAAACACCCAGACCATTATGAACAGATATGTTCATTCACACAAATGTCTGTACTGCCCGGTAATCAAACCCTTGAGCCGACGTGTCAATGATTGCATCAAATGTATGTATAAAATGGTAAAAGTGGACGGAGCGATTGCGTTTGTCCACTCTTGGACCCTCAGCCCCTATACCTATATTCAATTATCTATATTAAATTTATTTTACTCGTTAAGTGTGACTTTTTCTAAAGAAAACCTCACACCGAGCGAACAAATCACCGAGCTTCTCTCTTCAACCTATTGCAGTCCACTGCTGGACATATGTCTCCCCCATTTTGCGCCAGACATCCCGGTCAGCTTAACCCTAAAAAAATATTTCCACACGACCCTCAATACTTACTATATCAGACACATTGTGGAGTACAGACACGCAGTCGACGAGCTCCCGGTAGCTGGGTGTGAGCCGGTACACAGTCTCGAAGTGCATCAGCAGGTTGAATCCACGCTTCATCAGCAAATGCACCGCACGGTTAAATGCGTTGTAGTACGCGGTGCTGACGATTTTCTCCGAAATACTTGGAACGCCGAGCGCCGTCTCTGAATCATCATCGACAGCTTTTAACATTCCATAGAACAGGATAGGCCTTCTCACGAAGCAAAGTTATGGGAGCCAACCACGCATAATTAATGCCGATGTGTTAACACCCACCAATTGGCATTAACTCAGTGTTGCCAATGCCACTGCAATCATCATGTTCTACGGCTTTCAGGTCAGAAAATCACTATATCTACGGACTACGGCCTTCACCCTGAAGCCGAAGCAGAATCTACGGCTTTCGCAAATTTTACAAATAATAATTAATTTATCGTATAGTTAACCCAATAATTAAGCGTAGAGTAGGTACGTATACGATTTTTACGAATCGATGTTTCGACCGTGAATGGCAAGATTGCGGTCTGAAATGACACGGCCCTAAAGTCTATTCTTTTCCTTAGAAACACGGGTTTTTACCTAACACGGCCTCAAAATTTGCGTTGGCAACACTGTTAAACGATTACCATTCTAAGAAAGTATTTGGGGCCCACGGCTTAACATGCCCACTACGGGGGCAATTTATTGAAGATAAATTCTAGCAAAATAGACTTGACAACTGAAAGGTAGGATCTGTTTTCTGAAACACAGGCTACGTATAAACGAGCATCGTTTTAGAAGCATTTTATTACCAATAGAAATAGTTTAATTTATATTAAAATCAAACTGTTGGTAACTGTTGGTTGTTGTCGGTTAAGATAATAAATTATTATTCATGGCTAAGCTCCACTGCCCTTCAAAATACAAACAATACGAGAGTAGGTAATTGCAAAAAACAACTTTAATGTACTCGCAAGGCCCGCATAATAAGGTTCCCCATTAGTCTCACAATTAAGAAGAATAGTCTTGAATTGACATTGGCTAAATGTATTTAAAACATAAACAACAGTCAAGAGCGAGTACTTAATTATTCAGTCAGCATAGCATTTATGTTCAGGTCTTTTATAATCTGAGAACAAGTAAGCGTAGTAGCTGTTATTAATGTATGTTTACAAAAACGCAGTCGCCATTTTCTGTATCATGTTTCTGGACATTTCCCTTTTAATCGAAATTGATTACACTTTTAAATCTTAATAAAATTGAAGTGTATGTTTGTAATATTTAAATAATTTTTTTTCTCCATGCATACAAATATATATACGGTACCATATGCCAAAAAATGATCGGATCACTCCACGTGGAAATCATTAGGGGAGGTGTTCGTTCAGCAGTAGACTTTTAGGTTGTAATGATGGTTAAATATAATTATAATTTATATTTTTATTAAACACCTCCGCGATCTAGTGGTTTGGCATTGCATTTGACCTTAGGTAGTGGGTTCGAATCCAATATGCAAACGTCAGTTTGTGCAATTTTTGTTGCCTGCAATGTAATAATTTTATTTTATTTAATATTTATTATTTAATATTTGTCAGCGTCGGTGCTCAGTGTGTGGACTGTCGCCTTCCTACCGGGAGGGCTGAGGTTCAAATCCCGACACGTACCAATGTATTTTCGAATTTTCGAAAAATATATGTACGTTATCCGACGCTCTTACGGTGAAGGAAAACATCGTGAGGAAACCTTCATGCACGCCTGCGAAGAGATTCGAAGGTTGTGTGTGAAGTCGTCCAATCCGCACTGGGCCCGCGTGACGACTAAGCCTAATCACCCTATACGGGTAGGCTCGTGCCCCTCGGTGGGGACGTTTAATGAGCTGGTGATGATGATTTAATATTTATAATATTTTTTATTATATTTAGTAATGATTTTAATTAACAATACAATTGATAGAATGCATATTATAAATCAGACTTAATACATATTATAAGGTATAATTTATTGATTTTAATTTTGGTTATTATTTTTATTCAAATCACTTTATTTCAATTTATTAATTAATTGTATTCTAATACCATAATGAAATTTCTAATGTAATCACGATTGTCATTTCTAAGGCTCACTTAAAAGTCCTCGGCTGGTCATAGATGATAATCAGCGGTTTGCTGTCGGCAAACCAAATGCTGATCTGTGGCCATTTTGTATCCCTACGACACACTTGGCGCATATATTTGAACAGTGTTTTTTTTAATGTTTTGTGCAATATTTGTTTCTTTTTCAACAATTATTCTTTTACAAAAATTGGAAATATATGGCGTCAGAGATACCGCGTTGTCACTTTTTAAAAGCTACCTCTCTGAAAGGACTCAAAGGGTAAAGTTGGACCAGTATAATAGTGAGGATCTGGAGGTTAACTACGGAGTTCCGCAGGGAAGCGTGCTAGGCCCTACACTTTTCCTTGTTATATAAACGACCTTTGCAACATGCAAATACGAAATGCTAGCATTTTCTCATATGCCGACGATACTGCAATAGTTTTTACTGGAAAGGATTGGGGCTGTTAAAGCAAGTGCCGAACATGGTATAGCTAGGGTATCTAAGTGGCTAAAAAATAACTTGTTAACTTTAAATACTTCTAAAACAAAATTTATGTGCTTCAGCATACAAAGCAAAAAACAACCATGTCCCAATTTTAGCCTTAGAGTTCACTCGTGCTCGTTGGATGGTTCTGATTGCAACTGCCCTAGTATTAATAAATCTGAAACGGTTAAGTATTTGGGAGTAGTGGTTGATCAGCACTTGTCTTGGTACCCACATCTTGATTTAGTCTCTGGCAGGGTAAGAAAATTAATTTGGATATTTAAAATTTAAGGCATGTGGTACCGGGAGGGGTTTGACTGGCGATAGACCTCAGAGGAACATTCTTAAAGATATATATTATGCACTCGTACAGTCGGTCCTCACTTACTGCATTCCCATTTGGGGAGGTACAGCCAAAACGCGGGTGATCAATTTAGAGCGAGCACAGCGCGCATTGTTAAAAGTAATGCAGTTTAAAAACAGGAGATTTCCTACTCGTATTTGTTTAGTGTTTGTAATGTTTTGTCCGTGAGAAAACTCTACGTTCTTTACTGTATCTTAAGTAAACACAAGACTTTAAGTTATGACAAATCTTTAAACCAAAAGAGAAGAAAGCGAATCACTACAGAAACCAAAACTAATACTGCGTTTGCCGATAAGCAGTACACAAAACGGTCCGAATCTCTGTACAATAAAAATTAACGTTAAATTAGATATTTATAATAAGACATCGTATGAATGTAAAAACGGGTTACTGAGTTTCTACTAGTATTAGATTACGACGAAACAGAAAATTACTAACACGTTTATTTTAATACACATAATCACAAACTCACACACACTCACACACACACACATATACACACACACACACACACACACACACACACACAACACGCACGCACACACACATACGCGCAACACACACACACACACACACAACACACACACACACACACACACACACACACACCACACGCACGCGCACACGCGCACACACACACACACACGCGCACACACACACACACACACACACACACACACACACACACCACACACACACACACAACACACACACACACACACACACACACACACCACACACGCACACACACACACACACACACCACACACACACACACCACACTCACACACACTCCTACTACACATACCTATTATCTATTGTAAAAACATTACAAAGTTATATTTGTAAAAACAAAATGTAACACTTTAGATAAGCAAGAGCGTAGTCTCCTGACACAGGCATTTTCTGCTTAAAAGGTGACTACGACAACTTTTCTGTAAATGTAAGAAAAATGTTGAAGAAATAAAGATATTATTATTAAAGATATATTATTTTTATGTATTGTGTAATATTGTTTTCTTTTGATTTTTGTATTAGTAGTAACCGTGTACTTACTTTGTTTTCGATCTTGTGTGTCTGATACAAATAAAGAAATTATCTATCTATCTATCAATGTCCTAACCACAGATTTCCCAATACAGGAGATGGGGCGAGCCGCGTTTTTAAGTGCGACAAATGTAAGCTCAACGAGCATACACTGGCTGCCAGTTTACGCTCTGTGAGACGAGTCAAGACGCACGAATATAAGAAGAAATAACCGTTTTTTCCCAAAATACCATCCTGTGCAATTGTAACTTGCCATCATCGCAATGAATCAGTAAATTTACCAAGAAATATAATAACTTTTCAAAGGTAAGAACCGAAAAGAAATTGCGACACTGGGACTGCGTATAAACTTGGCGGCTTGTCCAGTCTAATTGTATATTCGGATGTCTGTGGTCCTAACCTTTTATGAAAAGAGTTCATTCAGAGATATTCATTCCGTGCTTCGGAGGGCACGTCAAGCCGACGGTCCGGGCTACAATCTTAGGATTGTAGTCTTTAACATCCACCAATCTGCACTGGACACACAGGGCTAGTAACGTTCTGTACTTCTAGTTGAAGAGTGAGACATATAATGAAATCGCTGTTTACTGTAACTTAATGTCACTTACGTACGATATCAGTAACCCTCATCACATAGATCACAATAAGCTGGTAAAGGATTTAAAAAGTACTCGTATATCTTGAACCTTATATGCAGGTCCTTTAAGGTCAGAATATAAAGTATTTTCCTTTTTCACATCCGGAATTTGCCGCCCTAGGGCAGAAGTGAATTAGCCTCTTTATATAAATAAAGCGGACTCGTATAAGATCCTGAATATTTTTACTGGATATTAATTTAATATATGTCTAAAATGAATTCCTTACATGCGTGTGTTATGTAAGGAATTCGGTCATTGTTTGTATTTCATATAATATTGAATTATTTCATAGAGGTTATTCTAGAGGCTTCATAACTATTATGTGCCCTTCAATGGACCGTTTTGCTGATGATAAGATTATGTTCACAAATGAACAGTATATTTTAGGTAATAACTTACGACATATTGCCTCCAAGGTGGTGTATGCCAGGTATTTATTGAGTACGTCGAAGGGTCCCCTCCCCACCTCCCCCTTGAGCTTGGAGACGAGCGCGTGCGCATGCGCATTGAACACTGTCTGGTATCCTTCCACTACTGCACTGTTGAATGCACCGGCCAAAGGCTTTATGTTACGCTTCCACAGCGATCCTGAAAATTATTCTTGAAGAGCGTCGGTAGTTCATTCGTGGTGGACTGTTGCCTTCACGTCTTGTTGCTTGCACCAAAGTCATTAAGCATTTTTTAAATTATATGTACGTTATCGTAGCTCTTGCGGTGAAGGAACACAACGTGAAGAAACCTGCCCACGCCTATAAAGGGGTTGTGCGTAAAGACGACGAATCCACACTGAGCCTGCGTGGGAGACTAAGGCCTGTTCACTGTCTACGGGTAGGCTAGTGCCCCTCGGTGGGGACGTATAATGAGCTGATGACGATGAACCGTATAATATGGATTTATGAAGGCGAAAGTACGTGAGTGTACGAATGTGTGTGTAATTTGCTTCTTCACGTCTAAGTCGGTGAGCAATTATAATAAAATTTGGTTTTGAGTAAGCTTGTCAGCTTAACCAGGGTGTCCCCTGGATTACTATTTTTTTAAGGTGGTGAGTAGCTGATCGTCTGCTACGGATCGGTCAGCGTAGAAATTATTAAGTAAGCTTTTATTTATGAAATTACATATTAGACTGGATATATGGTCTTGTCTGGTTCATTTTGCACTAGATATCTCAGTCCTCTTCTTTCCTTATCCAGTCTCCACCAGCGACTTTTTTTATGCTATAGCGGGCTAACGCGCACACAGCTACCTGATGGTAAATGATCCTTTCAGTGTCAGTCCACCGAGCTGGCTGTGCTACGCTGGACAAAAAATGTATGAAATACTTTTTTAAGGCTTAAATAAATAAATGTTGACTTCGAATTTAACTTAGAATTAACAAGATAGTCGCAAGATCCCATTACATAACATGAGTGAAGAATAAAATCTTCAAGCCTTACCTGGGGCGGTCAAAATTCCATCGCCAAGCCATATTCGCGTGAAATTAGTAGTACGGTTTCTCCACGAATTTGTTGGTCACCTCTTTGACTTCATCACCATCACTGAACACTGAAATAGCCACGGTTATTAGGACCTAACAGAATTTAAGAACGAACTTAATATAATTATCATTATCAGCCTTTGTTAACCCGTTGAACGCCGGGAATCCAGACACAGTAGAAAATCTATTGTGTTTGGCGCCTTAAGGCGTCATTGGCGGTCGAAGGGTTAAAGTTCAGGGCACAGATCTTCCCCTACAGCATAACTATAATAATAATAAATAAATATCTACTGACATCCACACAGCGCCATCTAGCCCCAAGTTAAGCGTAAAGCCCGTATTATGGGTACTAAACAACGAATAAACATACATATATATTCTTTTTGTAGATACATACATATTATACATAGAAAACACCCAGACAAACAGACATGTTCATGCACACAAATGTTTGAACTGCCCGGGATCGAACCCGGAACCCTTGGTGTTGCGGCCGACCTCTCAACCGCAACACCAAATGAGTTGTCAAACTATTTGGAGACTTGGCCGTTACTCACCACGCGGGCTCAATTTGGATTGGTGAATGATTATGACTATCGTCTTAAGACCGTAGGCGGAACGTCTTAACGTGCCCTCCGAAGTACGAAGCTATCTTTCATTTCAAACAATCAGGAAGCTTAAAGCTAACTCTTAAAACACTATTACAATAGTATTACTTCGCCTTTTCTGGTACAAAAATGATGACGTGTCGTTATAGCAATATTGTTTTCAGAGATGGAGGTAACCCTGGTGATTTAAGTTGCATAATGTCAAAATCTCCTTATTTTGCAATTTCGTTTGACTCAAATTCATTATCATTCATCTATTATCATAAAAATCACCCTGAGTCGGAACAAAAGCAAAAGTTTATGTTCAAAAGAAAGAAAGAAAGAAAAAAATCTTTACTCAAATAAATCTGTTACAGATACTTTTGAATCGTCAATTGTTATTATTATTATATTTTTATGACTCTACCACCGGTTCGGAATAAGTAGGATCTTCGAGAAGAGCCGGCAAGAAACTCGAGTTACTCTTTTAGACTTTTTATATCAGTGGTTACAAGGTTTTGTCTTTTACCTACACATAACTACAATAATTTATTACAAAGATTTTGTTACTGGAACACTATGTGCAAGACCACACATCTTTATCCGACAAATATTCGTTTATTGTATAGTAACCTTTTTTCATGAGGTTTTTTTAATTTTTAATTTAAACTGGTGTAAGGGGTCCTGTACATAACTTACATATTGTGAGGAAAGGTCCGACCCAAACTACGAACGGCAAGTTCTTCTGATATCTTTGATGCACCGTCGAGTTTTCGTAGAATATCTGAAAAGTAAGTCAAGATTTAATTCCGTTGAAAACTTTACATTAAAAAAATAAAAAATAGGAATGTTAAAAATTCAATAGTTATAACCTATTGCTAAAAAACAGACAGACCAGCGTTCTTGGATTAGTCCTAACACAACTTAACCTTTATCTATAGGGACATTCATTCATAAAGCCAATCTTATCCGTGTCGCATTTTCGAAAAATCATGCTAACTGCCAAGTTGCATGGGATCATTATTCATTCATCATCATTGTGTCCTGGAGATTCTCGCTACCTAAGTACTCATAATGATTTATGACGCATACTTAATATTATTATGATCCATAGAAGGTTAGTGCGTTTCTCTCCCTTTTTGCACTAAATATCCTAGTCTCCCATTTTTTTATCAACTATAGGCAGACATTTGACCGCCATCTCACCTGATGGTAAGTGATGATGCGGCCTAGGATGGATCATGCCTATTTACTCATCAAGTGTCGACCTGCAACCTTTCGCACGTCATAATGGGGCCGGACGCTCTTACGGTGAAAGAAAAAAGTGTCTTACAGTGGCGTAGGGAGGTCAAACCTTGGCGTGGGCGAAATGCGCTTTGACAATATGTTTTACCTAATACCGAGTCCTTTTTCATGTTGTAACTAAAAACAAAACTCGTTTGTTTTTCCACCCCGTTTTTCTGCGAAGCCGTAATATCACTCCGATTGAACCAGCTGATTCTTACCGAAGTATCTTCTACATTTGAAACAAAGTCCAGTTGGTATTACCTGATCCACTGCCAAAGAACCAGTGGAAGTTCCCAATGAACGGTAGCTCCGGGTACGTGGGGAGGTGTGCCAGGAGGAGTCGCGCGCGCCTCCAGCGCAGCCGCAGCCAAATATGCGCGCAGCACACAGCTCCCAGGATAAGAAGCAAGCTGACGTACATCTGAAAATAATACATAAATAAATATCCACTGACATTCACACAGCTCATTTTGTACCAAACTAAGCATTCGCCTGTAATATGGGTTCTTAACATTAACAACGAATAAACATACTGATATACTTCTTTAGTAAATACTTATATACATTTTGTAAATATAAATAGAGACACCTAGACCAATAGAAACAGACATGTTCATGAACACAAATGTTTGTACTGCCCGGGGATCGAACTCGGGACCCTTGGTGTAGTAGCCGACGTTTCAACCGCTACACCAAATGGCTAGTCAACGGTTTGACGATCACAAAATATCATCAACCTATACGTTCCACTGTAGCGCACAGGCCCGAATTTTAATTTTGGTTTCACATATAACACCAGTGCATTGACAAAAATTGACATGGCATTAGCTATATGGCAACGATTTTGGTAGCATTAAACACGACTTAGTTATAAGGATTAAGGACCATCTCTTTCACAGTCACAGAAAGATTCCCGAGGTTTTTCAAAAATCTGTTGGGAAACAAAATATTTAACATTTATTATAATTTTTCACTTATGACATACTTATTGCCCGGACCAGAGAAATACTTAAATTAATATTGTTTCGTGCCTTTACTAACACAGATTTTAAGTAATTTGTAAACTAACAATTTTATGAGGTAAACCTAAAATAAACATTTTATTTTATTATGCTTTCAGCTACTTATACAGTATTCGGGAATCAAAGTCATTTCTAACAGTAACCTAGAGTACTCCTACAATTTACAATGAAGGTAATTGTTCATAATTAATTTAAAGTACTGCATTTATTATAATTACACTTAAGCTTTGTGGTTACAAAGACATTTATGATAAGTAACTTCATATCAAAACAAGGAAGGTTTTCCGAGATTATTCATAAAAAAAACAATATCTTAATAAAATGGTGAGCACGTGATTCTTATAATCAAAAGTAAAAATACTTTTTCAACTATTATTATTTTCGGATATAATCTCGTGACAATATTATTTGCTAAAGAGACATGTTGTGTATTTTCTGTTAAATATTGTATATATTTATTTACAAAAAATATGTGCACGTTTGTTTATTGGCTGTTTAGTAACCCATGCATAGTAAGGTCATTGCACAGATTTCCCAATACAGGAGATGGGCAAGCCGCGTTTTTAAGTGCGACAAATGTAAGCTCAACGAGCATACACTGGCTGCCAGTTTACGCTCTGTGAGACGAGTCAAGACGCACGAATATTAGAAGAAATTACCGTTTTTTTTCCAAAATGCCATCCTGTGCAAATGTTACATGCCATCATCGCAATGAATCAGTAAATTTACCAAGAAATATAATAACTTTTCACAGGTAAGAACCGAAAAGAAATTGCGACACTGGGACTGCCTATAAACTTGGCGGCTTGTCCAGTCTAATTGTATATTCGGATGTCTGTGGATCAATGCTTAAATTGGGTTAAATGGCTCCATGTGCATGTCAGTGGATATTAAATATATTTTATTTGTTTTTTGACATTGTAAGACGCAGAGGATCTTTTGACGATGTAAATCATACCTACTCTTTTAGGGTCGGTTATTACGACTAATAACTTTATCAGTAGAATACAAATAATCTAAATATTAAATAAATTTAACATTAATAATAAGTCTTAAATACTTAATAATAAAAATTTGCTTGCATCTCGCTTGCATGCGTAAACCCTTTTTAAAATAACTTCGAAAGTCCCAGTGAAAAACTCAAACGTAAATAAAAAATTACAAACAAAGAGATATATAAAAATAAATTTATTTATTTATTCGTACATAGCGTGGCATTTACAGTATACAGTAAGAAACAATAAAGTACAGGCTAGCTTATCTCTATTAGAGATTCTTCCAGCAGCCATTGTGAACAGACAAACAATAGGTAAATGATAAGAGCGGTAGACGCAAACAACCATGCACTTATATATAAAATAATAATAAAAATAAACTAAAATTATAATAAAAAAACTATAATAAAAATAAACTAAAATAATGACCAATTAAATAAAAATAGGTACATATAAAATACACAATCTAATATTATGAGTATAAAGACCACAGATATATATGTTTATACATATACACATACAAACATATATATACATATACATACACACATATACACACACATACATATATATAATCTTGAATTAAATATATGGACTCAATTTAAATAAATGAAATCTTTTCTTTATTTAAAAGGAAAAAGTGAAGAAAAATAAATATATATACGGGTCAAACACAAAAACGTTGAAAAAAGTGTTCAGGCTACATAAACTGTCCATAAACATTATATTAGCGTCCAAGCATTTTTTAAAGTCAAGTTTACCTTTTTGCCGATTTGATTACCCAAATTTTCTTAGATTTGAATTATAAAATATTAGTTTATGAATTTCTTTAGTGTGAAATAGTCCCCTTCCGTGGACTGTTCGGATACTACAACCGTTAATTTGGACATGTTTTAAAAATATTCCGGAAATGAATAGTTTAATTTTTTTGATGAAATGAACATTACAAATAAAGTAGCTATTTAAACATGAGTTCGTAAAAATATTATCATTCCTAAATTACGAATAAAAACATATAAACATATTGTTCTGAAATTTATAGTCTTCTTCTGTAGGCACGAAAAATATGCAATATTAAAAAAAAAAATGCAACCGTTATTTTTTTTAAATTGTTTTGGCGGTACTATTTACTTCATCTGTCACTTGTTCGTTATTTTGATAAACCGTATTGAAAATTGTGAAGAATAATTAATTAAAGCGTTACACAAGATTTTGGTCATGTTTGGTAAGTCTTTCCTGTATTGCGTATATGCTGGTAAGTGTACCCTTTATAGATAAATGAGACCTTCTACGCATATTAAGGATCTGGCTACAAAATCTAATTCGTTTTTATTCTAACCTCAAAATGTAGCACGCCATCTTTAATGTAATTGCATTTGTCCTTCCTGTAGACATCTTTCTTGTAGACACCTACTGTTATAGTGTCAAAAAAACAGTTAACACATTTTTATAAAAATGTTTTGTTACTCAGATGATGAAATTCAATTAATGATTTACAACTATTCCCACTTTTAATGACAGTTTTTGGCATTTTTTTGGTATGTACCGCTTGAAACGTGGCCAATACTTACTGCACGCAACTTATATGCTTAAAACGATACTGTATGTAATGTCTTATGTATTACAATTTCAACTTTAAGTGATTGTTACAATTACGATGCCACGAGCAAGTATTACGAAAATCAGCCTTCCGAGAAAGAGAAAAAGAAGCAGGCATGAACAAAAGAAACTCAGTATTAAACGTATGTGTGACAGTCATGTTTCGAAGGGAAATGACGTATCGAATTTGGATGGTTTTATGGCATGTGTAAGCGTTTAATTGTAGAGGCATACTCGTAGAAACTTATACGATCGACGAGTCCAAGTTTTCTGAATTCAAGCTTGTTTTGAATGAGAGTGCCACAGGTCCTTTCAAAGGAACTCTCGAAATACATCAAGCAAAGCTTGATTAAAGCTGGAGAGGCGAAAAATAGCCTAAGTGAGGACTTAGGCTATTTTTCACCTGATTCTCCTCAAGCAGGACCTTCCAATTATAGTAATAGCCCAACTAACGCTCATCTATTCCATCTCCAGATAGCCCAGGAACAAGTGAAGCTACAAATGAGTCAATAACACCCGGTTACTTTGAAAGATTAACANATGATTAGTCTATACGAACGATAAAGGCTTATCATATTAGTACAGGCTTCCCACATATAATGGCTATGAGGGTCTTAATCCACCATTCAGGCTCAATGCGTACTATAATCCTAAGAAATTACGGGACAAATTATTGAAGTGCCATCCGAAACACGGATTGTCTCAAGTCATATTTTCGGGCACCCATCCTACGACTGACTGTCTGGCTTGAATTGCGTTACCGGCAACCGAACACGCTAGCTGCTTCGCTATAAATTATCATGTATATTTTTTTTAATGTCATAATTGTACTGGACGGTCAGGACACTTACCTGATGGTAAGTGATACGCCTAAACCATGACAAAGTGGCATTGAAGGAGACCAACTGCTGATTACTGAGTTATTATCCGTCATCAATTTCGCACTGCGCCCGTCACCCGAGGCAACAGATGTTAGGTCTCTTATACCCGGTAATTTCACTAGCTACAGTGCCTCATCCCAAACACAAAAGTGCATAACACTCTGTTTCACGGACGATATCTGGCACAGCGGTGGTGGACCTACCTAGACGACTCAGTATCGAGTCTACCACCGAGTAAATAATGAAATATAAAACATGTAAATAATTATATTCATGCACATGCTTAAACATGACATAACCTACCGTTAATAAGTAAAAAGTTGTGCTTTTCGGTTAACCGTTTTGTAAGTGCTTAGATAGGAGAAATTTATTTTTCCTGTGGTTTATTAATACTTTCGTAGGTGCCATAAAGTAACACGATTGATAGCCCAAAAATACAGTTCCAAAAAGGTATCAGTGATACAATCTCGTTGATCGCCCCTAATTCTATCTGAGATATATTTCCCTCAGTTTTTTACTGCCATGAACCCAGGTGTTAATCTTATCTTTTGGTATACCCCGTTTTATAAATTAATTAGGTTCTTAAATCTTTCACTGGAAGATAGCTGATTGTTAAAAACTACTTATAATATGCCGCGAATAAAGTCGTACACATCAATTATACATTTATGAATAAACTAGCTTTTGCCGGCGGCTTCGCTCGCATTCAATTCGGGATAACATTCTTACATTTATCGCTATACATAGGATTTCCCCTCCCTCCAACTTAAAGGTTTCGGGTCAATTTCAGATTTTTTTAGCAAAAATATTTATAGTGAGCTAACCTTAAAAGATAGACATATGCTGTCGCGGACTTTTTTTGTAGACCTTTAAAAGGAGAACAATACTCTCATACATGACTTTTGTGTAACTTTAACCGTTACTCAGCGTACGCAGCGAAGCTCCAAGTATGAAAAAATACCCCCGATTGAAACATTCTTCATTGCTGCTCCGCTTCTATTACTCGTAGCGTGATGATATACAGTCTATAGCCTTCCTCGATAAATAAGCTATCGAACACTGAAATAATTTTTCAAATCGAACCAGTAGTTCCTGAGATTAGCGCGTTCAAACAAACAAACTCTTCAGCTTTATATATTAGTATAGATAAACAAATCCTTCTAAGCATAACTATAGTTTCATGATTTTTCAATTTATTTTCTTGTAAATTTCAAGTAAGCAATAATAATTTTGTAACTAAATTCTATCGGCATTTTTTTATAAATATTATTAGTTGTTGAAAACAAGTAAGTATTTATGTCTGTCCAACAAACAAATTATAATTAATTTCACAACGTCTGTTTGCATTACGCAGAATTCGTAATACGAATAGTAATAGAATAGTATACGAAGTTGTAAGTTTTGTAATATCGAAACGAATATAGTAAACTGCAGTGAAACAACGCATTGTGTTTTGCTGAGTTGATGAGGTCATTAATGAAAAGAATCAGCCTTTCCCCCTTCCCTTCCTAACATTTCCTTTGCCCTCTTCCTGTTTACAGTAACGCCATGTATTCACGTAACATGAACCACCAGCTCTTGTGCCTGACTATGAAATAAATAAAAATAAATAATTATTGAGTCAGTTGAATAAATAAAAAATCTATCTAATCCATTATGAGGTATTAACCAATCGTCATCAAAGTTGTTGTGGATGCGCTTTCTTACTCATACTCATTGCTGCAATTGAAGAGAAACTCTAGATGTCACAATTAATAATGCTCATTATCAAAAGTACTGTGTTTATATTTATTGTGTACTAGCTTTTGCCCGCGCTTCGCCCGCGTTAAATTCGGGATGACAAAATTATTCTGTTTTCGTTACCAGGAAAGTGGAGCCATCCACTTGCTAACGAAAACAGAATAATTTCAACACTGCAACACTGCTTTTTCTTTTTCTTATTTAAGGCTTTAAGGGCCGGTTTGCAAAAACTTCAATATGCAAGATTTATTGTTCATGACAAATAGCCATCATACTTATTTTTAGCTTTCTACCTTGTAAACTGTTAAAAACTTGTAAACTTGTAAAGAAAATTATGTATACATATATAATACTATACATAGGAATCCCCCGCCCAAGTTTAAAAGTTTTGGAGTCCATTTCCAAAAACGGATCCCCTTCCTCCCCCCTCCCCCCAATTTAAAAGGTTTTGGAGTCAATTTTGGATATATATATATATATATATATATCTATACATAGGCTTCCCCCTTCTATTTACAAAAAAAACATATATATATATATATATATAACCTATTCTAGGTTACCTTCTATCAACATACCAAGTTTCAATAAAATCTACCTTAAAAACTGCAAAAAATTGGATATGATACTTCCTCCCCTATTTGAAGGGTTTGGGGTGGATTTTTAAAAAAAAAATGCATATTTTCTTTCTGACAAATAGTCCGCACATCAAATTTCAGCGTCGTACTACAAAAATTGCGGAATGTTCCATTCAAACTTCCAACCCCCATTTGAGGGAGTGGGGGTGAAAACGGGATAAAAAGTAGCCTAAACCTATTCTAGGTTACCTTCTATCAACATACCAAGTTTCAATAAAATCTACCTTAAAACTGCGAAAAACGATATGACACTTCCTCCCCTATTTGAAGGGTTTGGGGTGGATTTTAAAAAAAAATATGCCATATTTTTCTTCTGACAAACAGTCCGCACATCAAATTTCAGCGTCGTACTACAAAAATTGCGGAATGTTCCATTCAAACTTCCAACCCCCATTTGAGGGAAGTGGGGGTGAAAACGGGAAAAAAGTAGCCTAAAACCTATTCTAGGTTACCTCTATCAACATACCAAGTTTCAATAAAATCTACCTTAAAACTGCGAAAAATCGAATATGACACTTCCTCCCCTATTTGAAGGGTTTGGGTGGATTTTTGAAAAAAAATATATGCCATATTTTTTCGTTCTGACAAACAGTCCGCACATCAAATTTCAGCGTCGTACTACAAAAATTGCGGAATGTTCCATTCAAACTTCCAACCCCATTTGAGGGAGTGGGGGGTGAAAACGGGAAAAAGTAGCCTAAAACCTATTCTAGGTTACCTACTACAACATACCAAGTTTCAATAAAATCTACCTTAAAACTGCGAAAAATCGAATATGACACTTCCTCCCCTATTTGAAGGGTTTGGGGGTGGATTTTTGAAAAAAAAATATGCCATATTTTTTCGTTCTGACAAACAGTCCGCACATCAAATTTCAGCGTCGTACTACAAAAATTGCGGAATGTTCCATTCAAACTTCCAACCCCCATTTGAGGGGAGTGGGGGGTGAAAACGGGACAAAAAGTAGCCTAAAACCTATTCTAGGTTACCTACTATCAACATACCAAGTTTCAATAAAATCTACCTTAAAACTGCGAAAAATCGAATATGACACTTCCTCCCCTATTTGAAGGGTTTGGGGGTGGATTTTGAAAAAAAATATGCCATATTTTTTCGATTCTGACATATAGTCCGCATACCAAATTTCAGCGTCGTACTACCAAATTGCGGGATGTTCCATACAAACTTCCAACCCCCATTAAGGGGAGTGGGGGTGAAACGGGAATAAAAGTAGCCTAAAACCTATTCTGGGCTACCTACTATCAACATACCAAGTTTCAATAAAATCCGTTCAGCCGTTTAGGCGTGAAAGCGTACAGACAGACAGACAGACAGACAGACAGACAGACAGACAGACAGACAGAGAACTTCACATTTATAATTAGTATGATTAAGAAAGTATTAAGACAATTTGAACATGTGAACATGTCTGTTGTAATGGTGTGGGTGTTTTCTATGAAATATTATGTATTTACAAAAAAAAGTATGTTTATCCGTGTTTTAGTACCCATACACAGGCTTCACGCTTAACTTGGGGAGATGGCGCTGTTCGAATGTCAGTGATATTTATAAAAAAAAACTTTATAAATTGTGCTGTCGTATATTCGTTAAATGTCGTTATTCGAATTAGCGTTGTTCAGAAAAGGTTGTCGAAATTTAGAATTTTTATTCTTTTTTAAGCAAATAAATAGAATATTGGCTTTTGTCCATATTCTATTTATTTGCACAACTAAAAACTTTGACTTAAAAGTTTATGCACAACTAAAAACTTTGACTTAAACAATCTTTTGGTGGATAGAGAAGCTTTGTCTAGTAGGCTTGATTAACACAAAAACTGATACCAATAGAAAAATCTATCTAGATCTCAAAATGAACCTGTAATCTTAGAGATTATTATTCATATTCTTAAAACAATATATTAAATCTGGAGCGTGAATTGGCAAGCGGCTAATAAAGACTTTGTTTTATGGATCAACTAAGTACTACGTCAAAAAATTGACCAACCACATCTGTAACTGCGAAAAAATAGAAATAGTTGACTGGATTTTGTCAAAAATAACAAATACGTAAATATTGAATACAATTGAAGGGTCGAAAACACATTGTTGCCTTGACCGTGAGTGTACTTGCATTCCGCCCAGAAATTTTAGTTTGAAAGAGAATGTGCTAGCCTAGTTTACATTTATTATGTTTATAATCGATGTAATATTTATAAGCTCTATAAAGCGGGTAATCGATTTTCTGTGATATTGATCGGTTGTATACTTAACGGACTTTATTTTGATTTTAATTTAGTTTGTTTTTGTTAGTCCTAAATTGGAGCAATATACAGAGTCGAACTATATAAACTAACAATCCACACAAAGCTTTGTTTGCAACACACACACAGAGAAAGGCCAAATTTCAAAAAACTATGTACTTAATACCTGCTTATTAATGACAACACTAACTCTCATTATTATATATAAGTTATAGGTTGATACTGGCGAAATGAAAAACTATTTAAATTTACTAAATACTAAGATACTAATCTTAGTATTTAGTAAATTTAAATAGTTGTAAGCACAACTATATAAGCGATCTTAGCGTTTGCTCAGATGCGTCAACAGGAAAAAAATATTGAAGAAATAGCAGCTATGGTCTTTTATGCGTCTGATACGCGTTGTCTTTTAAAACTTTTTCAAATATTTGCTTTATATTATACCGAAGTGAAGTCGTAAAAGCCGATTGTTTTTTAGATGTCCCTACCCATTAAGATCCTTAACTGCAGAAATGGTATTGTTGCGATTTTACGGTAAAAAAAGCATTAAGGTGCAGACGTGCGTGCATTGTTGTTTTTCTTCATTTAAAGATTCTTAAATATAAATACTTTGTTGCAAATGTATTTACGGTTATTATTTATATTATTTTACGGTATTAATAAGTTTAAATAAAAGTTATCTAACTATTATTGAATTAAGAACATAAATGTGAAATGAAACCAAGTTCAATGTTATGATGATATATCCTTGGATCTTGATTTCAACGACAAAAAAGCATTCTTCTTCTTCTTCATTTGCAAAATGGGTGCCTAATTCATTCCAAAAATCTTACTTATAACAACTAAATATAAGTTCTAGAATAATAAATAATTGCACTCTTATATCTCACTTGGCTATTTCTTATACACAAATTATTATGTTCAATGGCAGTTCGACTAGCAATCAAAAATTTTCAGAGTACTTAAATAAAACGACAAGTGACGGTTTGAACATGCGAAGGCGAAAATAGGATTTGCATATGAAAACAAAAACTTGTTCTATTAAACCTTTCGTACTAGGTATTATCTACTCAAAAATTAAATTTCATAAATGTTTTATTTAACTATGTAGTGTAAACATTATTAACATGAATAAAGTATGCAAAAAACCTATTATTATATAGCCCTTATAACCTATATATTTGACAGCTTTGTAATTTATACCAAAGTCGTAGAACAAGACATCAGTAAGAACATCATCATCATCATCAGCTCATTAAAACGTCCCCACGAGGGGCACCAGCCTACCCGTATGGGGTGATTAGCCTTAGTCGTCCACGCGGGCCCAGTGCGGATTGGACGACTTCACACACAACCTTCGAATCTCTTCGCAGGCGTGCATGAAGGTTTCTCACGATGTTTTCCTTCACGTAAGAGCGTCGGATACGTACATATATTTTTCAAAAAATTCGAAAATACATGGTACGTGTCGGGATTTGAACTCAGCCCTCCGGTAGAAGGCGACAGTACCACACCACTGAGCCACCGACGCTCCACAATCTCAGTAAGAACAACTACACTTTAATTATACATGCACACATGCAATTGTATATGTACATTAGCATACAAGTGCACGCCTATCTCAAGTGCAACAAACTTATTGACACTGACATATTGTTGAGGTGTCCCGATCATACTAAAATATGTCACTGCAGACGTATTATAGTATAATATCAACAGTTGTAATTCAATAAACGTAGCAATTTGTCAAATGCAAACGCAAAGATAAGTATCACGGTCTATTTCGTTTGTGAGTACTATTTGTTGACTGGTCGATCTGTTTCTATAGAATAAAATACGGTTTTGTTTTGCTATGAAGCATTGCATTCTGCGATAAAGTAATTCATAGGATCTGCAAGCAATTCTATATTTGGCAACATTTAGGACCTGATTTTATGGTTAGTTTATAGCGAAACTGGAATTACGGAAATGTTTGGTTAATTGTTCTGAGTGTGCGAGATGTGACTGCGGCTATTTACTGACAACTACGCTGGTAAAGGATCCTAATAAAAGGAACCATTTTATTAAAATGTAGAAGTGCCATCCTTTGCACAATAGGCCGCCCTGAGAGCGACACTCACATACCGATGTGAAACAACAAGCGCGCATGAGAGTGAGTTACAGCAGTAAACCATCAACTGGTTTGCCTACCAACAAAAAAGAAAATAGGAAGAAAACTATCTCAAAAGAAATTATCCGTACATTATGCAAGTCGTGCGCGTGCGCATAGTCAACCCTGGAAGTGGCCGTCCGGAAGCGGCTCGGTGTCATTTCGCGATCTATAAATAAGCATTTGATGCGGGGCCATTCTCTGATACAATCCAATTTCAGGTTTCAGTTATTTTTACACTACCCAAATGTGGTGGAATTTTATTCACTAATTAAATATGAGTTAGAAAAATTGCTATCGATTTAGTTCGCTTGATCAGCAATTTGAAGTAGCAGTGACGTATATTGAAAGATGGACAAAATTTAAGGTGTCTCTTCCCTTTCCTTCAAATATATATAAAGACACTGCTGAGAACACTTGAAAATATTTTGTAAGAGTCCTAGAGACTGCTCAATTGGACCTGATAAAAATTCAATTTGTTATCCTGCAAAAGCTAAGTAATGAAATTGATCCAATATACAGCTTGGGACTCAGCCAACCTCACTTGCATTCTATGACTATCCAATAACTTCTTCGTCTTCTTCGAGTCGATATTCAGATATAAAAATGCTGGCCCGCGTGGACAACTTAGGCATATACACCTTTACGGTAGGCTCCTGCCCCTCGTGGGAACGAACGTATTATAACGAGATTCGCGTTCATTATGTTAAGAGCCAGTATTACTCGTAAGTCGTCTTTGTAGTTACATAATTATTTATTTTCCCTAGTTATGCTTTTAACAAGTCTGTTTCCGGGTTGATGGTGAGATAGACAGTGGCTACTTTTAACTGTCATATAACGTCACAAGTTATCCATTGCGTTGTGGTCAGTTTTGCGCGATCCCGAATTTTCGAGGTTTCAATTGCCTCAGGCGGGCCTTCTGCTTGATTGCTAACACGAAGAGATCTATTTTTACAAAAAAATACATTTTTTTTTGCTAAGAACTGTACAAAAAATAATGTAATTACTATGGAGTAACATAACTAAGATTACCATAGTTCCATCAAAAGAAACTTGTAAAAACAAACGAGCGATACCACAAAATGATTCAATCGAGGAAATGTTGCAGCGAGACTTAAATATAAACAGTGTTAAATATATTAACGTCGTAAACTAGCGTAACTGACTTACATGCCCTTCCGTTGAAAGTTTCCTAAATCTCGCAGAACAAGCGGCTTAAGAAGACGTTCGTGTAAATCTTCCAACTAATACTAGTTTACGGTTGTGTTAAGTGC
>PQWD01005187.1:14436-62953 GCA_019425675.1 Leucinodes orbonalis | reverse complement strand
TGTTTTAGCTTAGGTTTAAATAACGATTGTTTAGAAAAATCTATGCCTTTCTAGTGTGGAACGAAATAGTTTTTTTTATATTAAAGATTTCTATAGCAACATTCCCCAACGCCACGAGGTGGTGTTACAGAATGCTTTTCTGGGTAGTTTTAGAATAAAATGCAAAAAGACAAGCATGACCATACATTAAGGCGAGTTAAAAGTATAATTTCCAATTATTGGAATAACTAACATTGTCAATTAACTATCTAAATATCAAATAAGTGACTAGTATTAATTTAAGGAAGGTGAGCACGGAGGCACAAATCCATTTTCATCGGGTGTAGTCTAGTGATGCCGTCAGGAGCAACAAATCATAGAATCCTTGACCCTGAGACCTTCGTTTCGTTGTCGATCTTCTCAATTTTGCCAGCCTCTCAGCAAGGATTTTTTCTCAGTCTCATAAAGTAGTGGTAGCCCTCGGGAATGTAGTCATTCTCGAACCGGATAATACCATATTTGTAGTTATAGTCGCCTTGTCCGGAGGAAGCACTGCTGCTGAAGCTGCCGACCACTCTGTTTGGATCCACTAATCCAGATCCGCTTAGTCCAGACCGCTAAGTCCAGCTCCGCTAAGTCCAGCTCCACTAAGTCCAGAACGCTTAGTCCTGATCCAATTGCACTACCAAAACCGGAGCCTTTATTTAATCCAGAGCCGATACGGATCCTTTGTTGCTGCCGAAAAGACCGCCTGCACACCGCTCCTGTGGATTGATATGTTTTTAAGAAAGATCGTGTAAGAGCTAGTCATTGTAAATATTTAAATGAGTATTTGCTTAAAACAAACACTAACTGTGTAATGTATATGTTAACAAACGCAGTCAAATAATATTAACCTCATGATAAAGTACCCAATACAGAATTTAGATTAAAGTAACGTATTAAATAATAAGATTAAGAACTAATTGCTTTTATAATTGACCTTTCTGTGACCTTTTAAGCCTTTTGTATTGAGTAATCCTTATTTATCCATAAATGCATTGCGGGAAAGCGTGTGCTCTGTATTGAGACCTTACAAGCGGATGATGATGATGAATCTTTAGGCAATATTATATAGACTTGTAGCATTAGTGAGTACGTGGATTAAAATTACTTATATGTAAGTATTTCCTCGATTCTGGTTTGACTAAAAAGTTAAAAATAAGTGGAATTATGAGGTAACTTAAGGAATTTATAAATTACAACAATTAATGATAGTGGTTTTAGCAATTGCCTATAATAACATAAAATCTTCAGAGTGATCCCATAATAATTATGGGATCACTCTGAAGAGCAAATCAATATATATTTTGTTTTACCAATCAACTTTTATTCCCGGTCAATTGATTGTAGCCCACCTCACGGGCTCAATAAATATCAAACCAACCAATCTTAATGTGCCTTCCAAAGCATTGAGAGTCTCAATATAAATTTAGGTTACATTCAATGTTGAGCATTGCGATACTCAACTTTCACGATCATTAACCAAATACGCTAGCTTGATGTACAAGCCAAACAGTTGAAACTCTTTATTTATATCTATTATTTCGTATATTGTGCTAAAATTTTGCACACACTACAAAATCAGTATCAGTTAGCCTAAGCAGATTATTTTTTATATTTTGTAAGTATAACCATAACTAAACGACTTACTTGTCATGCTTATGCTACAGCCGTAATTCAAACTGACGGATAGGATAAGAAGCAAAATACTATATATTAAGCCTTTTAAGTACATCAGGATTCTCCATCTATCACACAATGAAGTACATTAAAACTACCATAATAACTTACGCGCCAAAACGGTTGCTGTCAGGTTTGTATTTGCGCCATCACTGCCGTCAGTTTGTACGCTCCACCAGGGCCTCCTGGACCTCCTTATCGCTGGATCCCTTGTAGAACCCTCCTGGGCCACCGGACCACCAGCATCGGAAGAGCCAGAGTAGAAACCTCCGGCACCTCCGCGGTCACCACGGTCACCGCTGGTAATTATTGACTTGTTATATTTATGCACAGATTTTATAAAAAAAAACCATGTTATATACAAGATTGATGATGATTGAGGATGTTTTTTTTCAGTTTTTAATGGACAAGCAGATTGCATTATCTGATTGATAACCTGAACACTTCGAAGAGTTTGTAAGGCCAGCTGTCAAAACAGTTAGTAATAAAAATAATTTTCAATTACTTAATTTTTTCAGAATATTCTGAAACATTTTGAGAGGTAACGAAATTTATTTGGGATAAATTTAAATATCTTTTTATTAGTCAAGAATGTCAGTTAACATTTTAAATCTTGACCATGAATAGATATACGCAATGAAAGTGCTTATATTGTAGACGTTCGTGAATATGAAGAGGAAAGAAGTTATAAGAATAACTTACTTGTAAGCCCAGAACCGTCAGGGATGTAACGGCCATCGTTGCCAGGGTTGTAACGACCGTCGTTGCCCGGGTTGTAACGACCATCGTTGCTGTAACGGCCAGAGTTGTCGTAGCGAACAGCCTGGTAACGGCCCGGGTTGTATGAGCCTGCCGACAAAGCGCTAGCGGAGGCTACTCTGGAGTTCAATGCATTTTTGCCGAACTGGAAAGGTTTGTATCTATAGGAAAGAAATAATTATGGTAACTGGTGTTATTACTTTTAAATAATATAAAAAAAAATATTATTATTTTGATAAAGGACCCTGTAAGCTTTTTTCTTGTAACTATTATTATAATACGTGTAAGTATTGTTGATAGAAGAGTCTAAATTAAGGTCTCAAAAACCATAAAGAAAGTTTTACAATGAAATAATTTTAAATATTTTCATGAAACTTTACATATACTGTCCAATTGGCTTTGAGCCAAAGTGGCCGCCACGAACAAACAAAATACCTGTAAAATACAAAAGTGGTTTTATTTTTATGACATTGTTATTTTTATAAAACTAATCATTGTGCTATTTACACTTCACAAGTGTTACAATCATTAATTTAAATTTAACTAGTCCTTTTTAAGCCACTCACAGGACCCCACGCATTTCTGTTCTTATCGAGCTTAGCAACCTGAATGTGCTTTCCGAACATCCATTAACTATTTATACCTTTTTTGACTAATTCAAAATATCTGTAAGTTTATATCTCGCTCATCTCATTTATTATGTGTTGTTCAACAATTTTATTCATAGATCACCGATTCTCAATCTTTGCGGTGTTTTGATAAATTAGGAAATCAGACACTTCAATGCCGATGTAACTGATCACCAATGATTATTTTTATCCAATATGTGCAAAGAGTTGAGTGAAATTGTTTAATATATGTCGTCATCCCGTGCGTGGGCTCAGATAGATTACTTAGATTATGGAATTTAAAGAATAGGCTCCTATTACTTAATGGATGGCTTTGTAAATGATACTCGTGACATTAGACGAATATTTATTAATGATTGGGCATAATTAACACGTATATTACATATTGGATGCGTTGTTATTATTCCACCACAGTTCAATGAACTAGCGATCCCCACGTTAAAAATGTATCTCGCTCTCCTATTGCAGTCCACTGCTGGACATAGTAGTGGAAAAAAATGATATAAAAATGTATCACTTAAATATTTCAATATTTTTTTTAATTTCAAATGTTTTGAAGTGCGACTTCTGTAAAATGTTTTTCATATGAAATCTTATGTGTCTAGAATAACAGATTAGGTAAGAGCGCAATGTGGTTTGATATGTGTTAATAACTTACCATCCAAGATAGTATATATATATTATATATATATTATATATATAATAATATATGTCAATTAAAAGTTTGAGAACCTATTTATTTACTAATTAATTACATATGGAGTGATTGTCATTTGTTTTAAAGATGAACCGACCAGACCATATACATATATAAAATACACTAATACAATACAGTATAACAGGACCACCAAGGTCATATTGCCACGGTTAAATGTTACTTGGACATAAATTCTATGTAAATTTTACGTCTATCTTGTATATTACATGTATTTATAACGACAGACGTCATCATTGAAATCGTCAACTTTACCCTGCTTTGTATTCAATATTCGATGTCCAACTGAGAAATTGACAACAGACTACAGATCACGCTAGACTTCAAGTATACAACTATTTTAACATATAAAGTGCACAATCAGCTCATAAACTGTTTATAATAACAAAGATATTTTTCTATTTTTTAGGGTTTGGTAGCCAAATGTAAAAAACAAAACCCTTATAGATTCTTCATGTTTGTCTGTCTGTCCGTCCGTCCGTATGTCACGCCCTTTTTTCACCGAAGCTATTAGCACTACTTACACTGTTCAAACTTTGTAAGTATTTGTTTCTGTGAACCGCAATAAGATTTGACAGGAGACTTGAAAAATATATATTTTGGGGTTATACATACATGGAACTGAGAACTGAAAATTTTTTTTCGTCGTTCTCATCAAAGGTCTTTAAAAGTACCAGTCGTCAAACTAAACGGATGTCCATCAAAGATAGTTGACAAGTTTAGATATCTTAAGTTTAGATTTTGTTACCCCGGATTTGAGTTACGATGCAGATATAGAAAGGGAGCGTAGGGCGTTATCTGTGCGTGCTAACATGATTGCCCGCAGATTTGCTCGTTGTTCTAATAATGTCAAAATCACCCTTTTTAGGGCTTTCTGTACGTGTTTCTTCACGAGCAGTTTGTGGGCGAGCTACACGCATAAGCAGTACAATGCCTTATGTATCCAGTACAACAATGCGTTCCGGGTACTGTTGGGGCTGCCCGCTTCTGCAGCGCGTCGGGGATGTTCACCGAGGCGCGCGTGGATTGCTCCATGCGACCATGCGGAAGCGGTGTCACCATCACATCATCACCACATCTTTGGTGCGCAGGGTGCGGGCCAGCCGCATGCACATTAGTTGCCGCATCTGTACCTAAATCATTGTTTAATGGTGCACAGGCAATAGACGTAAATTTACTTTTTTAAATGGGTTACGTAACTTTTTGTGATTATAATTGATTTTTATTTTTTATTATCCTATTTTAAAAAGTTGTCATGTTCCGGTATTCCATAAATTTAATTATTTTAAGAAACCTTCATTGTAAATGTAATAGAATCTGTATTATTTTTATTATTATTTGACATTATTCAACTTATTCTTTTAATTTAGATTGTTTGTAATTTTTCAATTTGTGATCCATGTTGATTGAAAATAAGTTTATTGTTATGTTTTCGAAATCCTTAGATTACGGGCCAAATAGTAGACCGTTCCTTTGGAAGGCATGCGCTCTACTATACGCTCTATAGATTTATGTCTTCTAGATCTGTGATATCTACCTATAAAATACTCAAACCTCGAACTATGGGCAGTAGTTAGACCCTTTTAGTTTTAAAGTAAAAATTTTAAAGCATGTCAATTAAAAACAGTCTAGAACTTTTCCATTATATTACAATCGCGGTTCTATTCAGGGGTTTTCAATTTATTTGACAAACTTACTTTACATAATATTAATGAAGATATTAGTTTAACAGATTTATGTGATAAGTTTAATTTACGAAGTATCCAAAACTTATTTTTCATTTAAATACCCAACACCAAATAGAATTGCAAAATGACCATTACAAATGACGAAACGTTTGCAATGTCTTATTGTATGAGTCATGTTGCCTTTGCCTATATAAAATACAACTTACTGTATGCTTCAGCACTATATGATCGTACATTTCTATAATAATTTTACGAAAAATTTTTACAAACTATATATATTTATGAATATAATATTCACAATATTGTCACACCGTTTGCAATTGTACGTCGCTCGGTACGATCTGCTTCTTATAGTGGAGTTCACATACACGAGTAATGTTGATTATCTATGCATTTAGTATTTATTAAGATCTTAACGTGTCAATGCCAGAAATATGGTTGTTATGTCTAATTTAATCAAGTTTTTAACTGGTGATGGTTATTATACTGAAATACATATTCATTGACAATATAAACATAATAATATACAAACATTAATATAATATAATATGAATAACATGTGTATTAGCTTCAAATAATTAGGAAATAAACACTTTTTTAATAAAATAAAAATATGTAAATTATCAATTGCAGGTGCGTACAGTTTTAATGATTTAAGACTTATAATACTTTTTCATTTTATTTTATGTAAACTTTGAATATTAAGTAATTGTTTGCAAACGTACATGTAAACTTTATCTAATAAAATATGTTTTATTTGGCTTATCCATTTTGTGCAAGTAATGTTAAAAATTTGATCTTCCATACAACTACTTGTAAGGTTCTTACGAAAGCCTTCTTATTGCGCAGAATTAAGACGCAAGCGCATCAAACAGATCTAATCCTTAAAGGTAATTCCAACATAAACTACAAATGTTATGAGTACTACATTAAGTTGTATCATGCAAATTTTCAGTTGAAAAACAAATTAACATGTCATCTTTATTACCCTTGATTGTAGACATCCTCGAACTATGCCATAATCTTGTAATGCCACTTGCCAATTACACCTACCCATATACATAGAATCATTCCGTACGATATATCATATGTATGGATACATGAAGATTTAATATTCATAATTTCTGAATAATATGTTTTTTAGTTATGTATATTATTAGGATGCTTTGAAATGAGAAGTTTTATTCGTATAGCCGCTGATTATAGTGATTTTATAATAACTTTATTAGTATTTTTTTATTTCAGCTGAATGTCTCTGCAGAAAAAATATTTATATTCAAAAGTTCTCATTATAATAAAAAAAAAATATAATAAAAAGGTAACGTAATATTATTAACCAACGAAGCGACGTAAATACTGTTTAAATAAAAAAAAATTGGCTTGTTATTATTACTGAAGTATAAGGACTTTTATACGGGCACGGTGATACTTTAAATTATCATCTTATATTTTTAAGCTGGATCCATACAATTAATCCTTCTTTTAAAAAAGTATGCTAATAACTTCTGCGCAACAAGATATTTATGAGAGGATCAGCTCAGTGGTCTTAAATCTTGGCCATGCCTATACAGGCATATATATCCATACGGATATGCCTACCTATCAAGTGTGTAAGTATTCCGTAGCAAATTCCTTTTAGTTATAATTATTATCACTGATAGTCTTTCCTCGGGTGCCCTAAAAGGTGGTCCGAATCTATTCAATGTAATGTACCATAACTTTAAAGAATATTCGGACTAATGTGCATGCATTTAATTTATCTACAAACAAAAATGATATATGCCATTTTCTATGTATATAAGATGAGGTTTCACTATCATCAATAAAATTGGATGATATCTCAGTATTTAATATTTCAAATTAAAGTGTGAGTGTGACTTACTTTACCATTTTTATGACCCGATCTGACCTCGCGGGGTAATCGCGACAAGTTTTCAATTGGCGAACGTTCCTCGAAAACGCGCTTAACGTTTTAACCAAAGTGCTAGTATGTAAATAAACAAAGCTATCTTGGGAAATATTTGAATTCAAAACTGATTAAGACACCTTATCTTTAATCTTTTGGTATGAATAGATCTTAGCTAAGCATAGCCTTTTTACTTAAAAAAGGTTGTATGTTCTATGTTACGGGGTTCGGTTTCCGCACTTAGTCCGTGAAGTGGACCATTGTGCGTGAGCCATGGCGGCCTTCTGGTCATTCCAGCCAGCCCACTCCCTCCAAAAGCAAATAAGTCTTCCCGGTCTCCTCAGGGCATCCGCGACTGTTACCGGTGAGCCGATAGTCTCCCTGCGGATCTGGGCTACGCCTGTGCACTTAAGAAGCACATGCGCCACCGTTTCCTCCTCCTCCATGCACGCTCTGCACAGAGGACTGTCCGTGATACCTATTGTGTAAAAGTGTTTGTTTAGTGCGCAGTGTCCAGTGATGATCCCGTCACCAGTCTGAGGCTATTTCTGTCCATCCGTAGAAGACGTCTAGACAGTTTCCTATCCAGGGATGGCATGGCCTCCCTGGATTGCCTGCACCCTGGTTTCTTAGCCAGTTCTTAATCTGATTGAATGGGATTGGTATTATTGGTTCCGGTCCGATGGCTTTGGAATTTGAGCCTCGTCTCGCCAGCTCGTCCGCTGCATCGTTACCGCGTGATCCACTGTGTCCTTTGATCCACTGTAGTGTCACCTTATTCCTGCTTTTCACCGAAATGCGTTCTAGGGCATTATGGCATTCTAGTATATTGGCAAGTAATCAAGTATTGATAGAAGACTTTTCTTAGTGATTGGAGTACGGAGTCACTATCGGAGAGTATTCGTATGTACGAATCTGTGACTCCTCTGGTCTCTACGGCTTGTGCCGCTAGTAATATACCTACACATTCCGCCTGATATACATTGCTAAGCATACCAAGGGGTCTGGTTATCTTTATATTGAGTTCGTCGGAGAAGACTCCGACACCTGTACCGTTGTTTGTTTTTGATCCATCCGTGTAAACTCTTAGTTCGTTTATACCCGAGTGGTCATGTCCTTCTGGTGTAAGTTCTACGTTGTAGTGCTTTTGAAAGCAGTGTGTTTTTTCTGTCGCACGTTGCCGCCATCATTGGCTGTATTTTGATGGCATCCTTCCTCCCTTATGTGGGTGTGTTTAATTCTGGCATCCTTTCTTAGGACGCCCGATAGTTCCAATTTGAATGTTGCTAGTGTAGCTTCCTCCTTACTACAATGTGCAGGGGTGGTAGTCCAGCATTGCTTGAAGGGCAGCAGTAGGTGCGTTTTCATGCTGCTGGTAATTGCTACGCAAGCATATCTTTGTAGCTTTTCTAGTTCTTTCTGGGCTGTATTCAAGTTTGTCCTCGGCCACCACACTATAGAGCCATACGTGATGACCGGACGAATAACTGTGGTATACAGCCAGTAAGTAATTTAGGACTTACTCCCAATTTCTGCCTAGCAGTCTTTTGCATTGCCATAGCGCAATGCTAGCCTTCGTCATGATGTATTCTGTGTGTTTAGCCCAGTTGACTTGTTTGTACCAATCTTTGCACCAATCTTCTACTATTTTTAGTGCTTGACGCATAAGATTGCAGAGTGTGTTTTCGTGTGTGCCGTTTATTATTATTGTTAAATCGTCTGCGTAGCCGACAGTAAAGTAGCCTTTGTCATTTAGACGTTTGATAAGGCTGCTTACCACAAGATTCCATAGTAGGGGTGAGAGGACGCCTCCTTGAGGACACCCCTTAGCCACCATGGCTCTTGTGGTGTCATTCACCGTGACTTGTACAGCTCTCAGTTTGAGCATGTTGGTGATCCATCCACGCAGTGTTGAGTCCACGCCGTGTTCCTCGAGGGCTGCGTTGATACTGTGAAACATTGTCTTGTCAAAGGCGCCTTCTATATCGATAAAGACCGCTAATGAGGAGCCCTTGTGATCTACTGCACATTCAATCTTCGCTACCACGCTATGTAGTGCGGATTCTGTTGATTTACCTGTTGAATAGGCGTGTTGCTGTTTGTGTAGTGGTAGCACTTGAAGAGGGCCGTCCCGTATATGTCGGTCACAGAGCCTTTCAAGAGTCTTTAGCATAAATGATGTTAAGCTTATTGGTCTGTGCGCTTTGGGGTCTGTGTAGTCGGTTTTACCCGGTTTGGGTATGAAGATGACTTTCACTTCTCGCCATGCGAGTGGGATGTATTTTTGTGCTAGACAGGCCTCGTAGATAGCCTTAGCCATGGTAGAATAAGTTCAATCCCCCATTGCATTAGGGCAGGGAAGATGTTGTCCAGACCTGCTGATTTGTAGGGTTTAAAGGAGTTGATAGCCCATTTTATACGGTCCTCTGTTACTATAGTGCGGGCCCTACTCCAGTCTTCATTACTGTGATGTGTGTTTCTGGTACATTTGCCCATGTCCTGTCCTCGGAGAGGATACAGCCTGGGAAGTGTGTTTCTAGTAGGACCTTACTAGTCTCGGTGTCCGATTTCGTGTATGTATTGTCTGGTTTTTTAAGGGCCTAGGGTTCGATTTTGATCCATGGATAAAATTTTCCTGGCCCTTGCAGCTTCGTTGTTTGATTCTATGTCTTCACAGAATTTACGCCAGGCAGCTCTGCTGGCGAATCTGGTTTGTTTTTGAATTTAAACTGAGTATTTTTGTATGCGTCCCAGTCTTCTGGGCGTCTGGTGTTCTTTGCCCTGTTAAATTGTTGGCGCATTCTTTCCCTTAGCTTGCTAAGTTCGGCATTCCACCAAGAGTTCCCCTTCCTCTTGTTTGGATTTATTAGCTTGCAGCAGCTGTGATATGCCTCTATTATGTTCTGTGAGAGTTGTGTTACTGTGATTTCTATTTTTCAGTGAGGTTTGTGGGTGTTAAATGTCTGGCTAGTAGTGAGGCTAAGAGCCGCTTGAAGCCAGGTATATCTATGCGGTGTGGGTTTCGTCTCGGTTCAGGTTTCTTTGTGTTCGTTGCTATGGAGAACCGAATCCTTCTGTGATCAGAGCAGGAAGGTTCATTGGATACGTGCCAGTTTGTTATAAGGCTACTTACCCTTTCCGAAGCTAACGTTAGGTCAATTATTGTCTGTTCCCGTGCTGTGACCCAGCTGGGTTCTGTGCCGCTGTTGATAATGGTGAGGTTAGTGGTAAATAAATAAGTGGTAAATTTCATTTCATTTCATTTCATTTCATTTCATTTCATTTCATTTCATTTCATTTCATTTCATTTCATTTCATTTCATTTCATTTCATTTCATTTCATTTCATTTCATTTCATTTCATTTCATTTCATTTCATTTCATTTCATTTCATTTCATTTCATTCATTTCATTTCATTTCATTTCATTTCATTTCATTTCATTTCATTTCATTCATTTCATTCATTTCATTTCATTTCATTTCATTTCATTTCATTTCATTTCATTTCATTTTCATTTCATTTCATTTCATTTCATTTCATTTCATTCATTTCATTTATTTCATTTCATTTCATTTCATTTCATTCATTTCATTTCATTTCATTTCATTTCATTCATTTCGCCCGGCATGTATACCGAGGCTAGGACGATGTCCGGTGCGTCGCCGTCAGTTGTGAGCTTGACAGCTGTTGGTCACTGGAACAGAATGGAGTCAGTGTTGTGTCGGTATATCATCTGGTATGAAAGCACAGGTACGTGGTTTTCCTGTGTCTTTGTGTGCTCAGAATAATCTTACCTCCGATGTTGCTGAGGCCACATATTCTGTTGCTCCTGATCCACGGCTCTTGGATCAGTGCAATGGTCCGGGTTTCACTCCAGCACCTGCGTAAGCAAGCCGTTGCAGTTTGACTGTGCTGGAGTTAGTTTGGACAATGTCCAGGTTAAGAAAAAGGTTGTAGTAAAATAATATTTAAAATCAAAATTTAGATTTCTATAATAGTCTTGACTACTCGTTCAACGAATACAAAACTTTAGACGTACCTTCTTATGCAAAATGTGGTTAGCCTTTTTTTACATCTATATAATTCTGCACTAATGATGAAAAATCACAAAATACATGAAATGGCTAGACTTTCCTGCTAAATACTAATTAAAAGTATGAGCAAGACTATGATAAAAAAGCAGAGCTAATAAAGTTCACATATAACATAATAAAAATCAAAGCTTTAAAAAATATTTAAAGTCTATTTCAACTATGACATTTATATAGTACACTATGCAAACGAGCATTGGACTCACCTAATGCAAGGCTCATTTGCGAGTCTCTCACAGAATCATTTTTTCCGAACCTTGGAATCAGATTACGTAGTTATAATATATTTTTCATTTAAGAAGTATATATATATGTATTACTACTTTGTCTGGAAACTTTCCAACTAGTTCGTTACTCAGTTTAGCACCGCCAAAATACCGTGGAAACTTTCATTCAAACGAGCAAGGTGGCATTCAACCGCTGTAACAAGTTCAAACAATGCATCAGCAGAACATTCCTCGCTAGTCCTCGTCATACAGGCTACGAGAATGCACAATAAAGTCACACCTCTGCGTAACATACCGAAAAGGTCAAGTTGGTCGAAATATTTAGGCAATATTTCCTCGTAAACAACAAATGTGTACATGCGAATGCCTATACTAAATAAATAAACTAATATATTATTGCTTAAAGGGGGTAAAAGAGTTATAACGATGTACGTTATTAAAATGTTACCCTTGTGTTGAAGAATAATACTTACCAAATGCGTCAACAGACTCAAAAATACTTAAAAGGTATCCAATATTGCTACTTAATGTCGTTGAAAACAATTAATTAAGGATTTTATTGCATGCATATTAAATATATGTTTTTTACGAACGAAATTTAAAAAAAGCAGTAATATTGTCTTATTAAAGAGTTCCTGCTAAGTTGCCTACTGTATATATTGCATAAGATCCAATATCATTGAACTTATTTTTTTAACGGAAAATTACATTCTCATCCAACTAGAAAAAATTGTCATTTCAATTCATTAACAATCTGTGTTATGACAAACTATGAAATCATTATATTCCTTACTGCTTGCCTTCCCCATGAAATGGCTTGTTTACGACCGGCAACCATCTTAAACCAAAAAACAATTTAAGTATTGATTCATTAAGGTCAACATCCTCGAAACTCGATAGCCATGTATAAAGTCGAGAGCAATGAATCCGGGTCAATTAAATAATTTTAAAAAAATCCAACCTAGGGTAGTAGCTTTATATAAAACTTTGAGTTTTGTGTTTTCTATGTCAGTTCAGGGGGGTCTAACAGTTTTACTATAGTGAATCGTAAGCATTTTGTACCAGAAAAGGCAAAGTAATATTATTGTCATACTGTTTTAAGAGATGGTGGTAAGCCCTCATCTTCACTTCACTTTCACTTTTTTTAGGTCACTTCTTAAACGAAAAGTAATACCCCATTGCAAAAGAAGGATTATTCAACAAGAAGGAACTTTTGAATATTATTAAGATTAATTGATTAAAGGACACAGTGGATCACGCGGCAACGACGCAGCGGACGAGCTGGCGAGACGAGGCTTAAACTACAAAGCCATCGGACCGGAACCAATAATACCAATGCCATTTAACCAGATCAAGAACTGGCTAAAAGACCACACACAGACACTAGCAGCGGAGTGGTGGACCTCGACACCAGGGTGCAGGCAATCCAGGGAGGCCATGCCATCCCTGGACAGAAAACTGTCCAGACGTCTTCTACGGATGGTCAGAAATAGCCTTAGACTGGTGACGGGGATAATCACTGGACACTGCGCACTAAAAAAACACTTTTACACAATAGGTATCACGGACAGTCCTCTGTGCAGAGCGTGCATGGAGAGGAGGAAACGGTGGCGCATGTGCTTCTTAGGTGCACAGGCGTAGCCCAGATCCGCAGGGAGACTATCGGCTCACCGGTAACAGTCGCGGATGCCCTAAGGAGACGGGAATACTCATCTGTTTATGGAGGGAGGTGGGCTGGCTGGAATGACCAGGGGCCGACACGGCTTACGCACAATGGTCCACTACACGGACTAAGTGCGGAAACCGAACCCCGTAACATAGAACATATTACTAAGATTTGGTTTTGATTATTCTTAACATTTATTTAGTATTTTTTGAACAGTCATATCACTTATAATAACAAAAAGAATCGAGATACAAAAGAAAACATAAAGTAGGGAAAAGAAGAGGAAAGTTCTTGCAATATTTTTATTAGACTTTTTCATACATTCTTTATATATAGAAAAGACAAAGTAGTTAATAAATTAAATATATATTGAAGATCCACATTGTTTAAAAAAAATTTACGAGTTAATGAATATGCGCATATATAAACATACATGTCAACATAAAAGCATCTAAAGGTTGCTCATTTAAATTTTTTCTGTGATATCCTGCAGTAGATAATTTAAAGCTATCATCAATAGATTTTACTGTGACGTTCTCATTGCTCATGTAAATAGTTCAAAAGAAAAACAGCTCATCGGTGGTAAGAAAGAGCCAAGATAACGAAAAAAACCTAGATATAACTCCATACCAAATAATAGTCTATGCATGTTATACCTTTACAGCTTATGTTTTCAATTATATTTTGAACTAGCTACTCCCCACAGTATTACCCACTTTATAAGATTATCTTCTCCAGCAGCAAAACATAACCTAAAAAGCGTGCAGTACACGCAAAGCGCGGCAAAACATTGCTTAATTTTTTTTAATTAAAAAGATTTACAATATTAAAAGTAGCCTATGATTTTCCTTATTACATCAGCTACCTGTCAAAAAAAGTCTCGTACAAATCCTTTATTTATATTTATTTTTTCTTTTATTTCCTTATCAATTCAAATGACCGTAGCTAGGATCATGATTTATATACTTTGTATACTGAATCATATTCACGTGTTAGTTATATTCCCACTTACTAACAAATAAAAATCGTAATTAAATGAACGCCATTTTTAAAAATATTATATATTAGGTTTTAATGAAAACCCTAGCAAATCATTTGTGGACACAAAACAATGAAAACATTTTAGTTGTATAGTATTTACTTTGTATAGAAAATACAATGACTCATTTTGTGATTTCATTCCTACTACAATTTCAAAATGAAATGTCGACTATACCTGTTTAAACACGGACTTAGATTTGCATATCGCCGTAGATTTTAATTTACTTACTTTTGATGTGACATAATAATTTATTATCTGTCATACCGAGAGAATGACGAATATAATCACCATTATTATTTTACGTCTCGGTTGGCGTTTACGGTCCGATGACGGTCCTTTGTAACTTGTATGGGGACATGGATCCAAAACATAGAGGCTTTGTGAGACACAATGATGAACATGTCGCACCTCAAGACGATTTGACGTCGTCCTGATTTATTAAAATTTTGTTAAAATGAGTTAAGTGCACAGAACGATCAACCCGCCTAGTAAATTAAAAACTGCCCTGATAAGGCTAAAAAAGGAGAAACTCTATTTAGTATATATTTCTTACTAATGAATTTAGCACGTTTCATCATTGAGATAGTGTCGTGTATAATGTTAAGTTGGATTGAGATGCGAAAGTGGGACTAATGGAAAAGTGGCTCACATCTCTGTCACTGTAGTACATAACTTATGGTATGTTTACTTCATTGATTTTAATCGTAACCGGGTCAAAGTTTTGTTATGAGTCACTTTATAGTATTTAGCAGTTTTTTTGTGACCTAAACCAAATAGCGTTAATTTAGTATTGAAAATGTTATATTAAATAATAGCTTTATATGGAAATTACAGCCTTGTTTTAGTTAACGACCCTCGGATATTATTTCTTTTTTGTCGTTACACTCTGGGGATAGTGGTCATAGTCATTATAGTCGAGGTGGTGGCAAGCTTAACTATTCCTCGCCATTCCTCTTGTACCGAAGTATTCCTCGCTCATTCGTGAAGTGGACCATTTAGAGCAGACAGCACTTGGTCAGTCCAGCGAATAGATGCTCTACCGCGTGCCCTCATTCCATCGACTTAGCCCTGGACTACAAGTTGCACCGCAAATGTGTCCTCTCGACGTGTGCTCTGTCTCAAGAAAGTAAGAATGCTACCTTGAATGATGGAAGATAGACATAGTATCATAACCCCAAACTAAGGAACCAGTTTGAACTAGGACTATTTTATAACTTTTCAACCGTGAAATTTATTTTCGCTGGGTTTTAATCATCATCATCATCATCATTACAGCCCAATTATGTCCACTGCTGAACGAAGGCCTCCCCTAATGATTTCCACGCGGACCGATCCCTTGCAGTTGACATCCATCTGCTACCCGCCACCTTAACCAGATCATCCGTCCATCTGGTTGGGGGTCGGCCTACGCTTCGCTTTCCGTTACGTGGACGCCACTCGAGAACCTTTCCGCCCATCGGCCATCGGTTCTACGCACTATGTGCCTGCCACTGCCACTTCAACTTGCTAATCCTCTGGGCTATGTCGGTCACCCTAGTTCTCCTACGGATATCATCGTTTCGGATTTTATCGCGTAGGGAGACACCTAACATAGCCCTCTCCATAGCACGCTGAGCAACCTTGAGTCTATTCAAGAGACCCTTAGTGAGCGACCACGTTTCGCTTCCGTATGTCATAACTGGCAACACACACTGGTCAAAGACCTTCGTCTTGAGACACTGAGGTATTTTGGACGAAAAGATCTGCCTTAACTTCCCGAACGCTGCCCATCATCATGGGTTTTAATATCTTATTTTAAATTATCTTCATAAATCAAGGAACAGTGGTTGCATAAAAATACAATAAAAACTTTAAATGCCAGAAAACCTATATACTGAACACTGTTTCAAATGTGTTGACGTAAAATTTGCGTATTCTTTTACCTTAAATTTAAGCTTTACCTATTTTACTGCTACAAATCCTTTATTATTATTTTTTAATCTTTCTTATGTCAATCTGGATACTTTCTAGTGAAAGCTTTAAGCTAACAAGCCTAAGAAATAAGGGAAAGCTTAAAGAAATGAAATTACCTTGCAGCAAAAAATATGATGTATAAAATTTACGCATCGTGTTTAGGATCAAATAAAACTCTTCGTTTTTTAAGAATACGCATTACTATTTAACCTATCGCAGTCCACTGCTGGACATAGGCCTCCCTCATTTTATGAATAGGCATTATTATTTTAGAATTTTAGTAATAACTTACTGTAACAGAATCTGAAATGCATTTGTACTTAGCTGTCTTTTTAACACCTGTGGGGAGAGAAGGGGTAGTAATTATCGCCTTAATTTCGTATTAACTATGTATTCCTTTTTTCTCACACTTGTTTGAGTTGACTTATTTACATAAATGTATATTTAGCGCCTGGTCAAATTGTTTAGCAAAAACAAAACAACAATCATTTGCAATAATTATAAATGTAGTAATAAAGTATTGCTTTACCAATCAATTTGCATTTGTTAAAAAGACCTAAACAAATGCAGAATGGTATTATAAAATACATTTTTAATAGAAAATATTTGGCACAATGAATGAATACAGTTTAAATGGTATATTGAAGGTAGCTTTTTGTAAGGCTTTTATAAATGATCGTGCCCTAAGAGTTAATATTGATACCTTTTTATTCTTACAAATAATTGGCACTAATGACCAGGAGTGAGGAATTCTGTGCCAAAAATCTAGATGTGAAAAGTTGCAGACAATACCTCTTTACAAAAATAGATACATGTTTAAATAAATAAACATTTAAAGATTCGAATAGTACTTAATCTTAAACATATTTAGTCCAATTTCAGCAATATTTTTTATGGTTTATAAAAACTGGATAAATATATAAACTACTTTATTAGAAATTAATTCCTAAAATATCAAAATAATGCTCCAACTTAACTCGAGTGTGATGTACCAATAAAAATCGCATGCGCTTTATACACTTTAAACCTTATGTTAAGAACTCGTTATTTACTCCTATAGTTAATTTTTTTTTGTTTCTCGCTCATTGTTTAGAACGGTAAAAAAATGTTTTGTACATGAGAAAATTAAGTAGATATGTTTATGAAAATCAAGACAAAAGTTTGTTATGCATTTACTGTACTCCGTTGGTTTTAATGGAATAGCAATTATATTATGGCAAACATAAGAAAAAATAAAACCATGTCAAGAAAGAAATGTATATAATGCCAGTTGTTTCCATTAAACCATTCATTACTTATTCACTCTCAATTTCTCCTGAAAAAGACTTCAACGCGTTAGTAAACCTTACAAGTATTGAACTTGATCACCAAATTTATTGTGTTTGTCAAATAAATAAACCCATTTCCATAAAATATGATCAAGTATGAATACGAGTGTCGGTGGCTCATAAGTGTGGGCCTTCCAAACTGGAGGGCGCTGATTCAAATCTCGCCACGTACCAATGTATTTTCGAGTCTTCGATATTTAACTTACGTTATCTACTATTACAGTGAAGGAAAATATCACGAAGAAACCTGCGCACGCCTGTGAAGAGATCCAAAGGTTGTGTGTGAAGTCGGCCAATCTGCAACAGACCCGCGAGTACGTACACGGCAGGCTCGTGCCACTAAGTGAGGACGTTTAATTAACTAATGATGGTACACAAGTGTTTAATTATATATTTTTTATACATCATACATGAAATACGATAACGACAACGAACGATATTCGAATTTCAGTTTAATTTCCCAGGATATGATAATCACAAGAGTAAGTAAAAATTTACAAGGTATCAAAATAAAAATGAAATAGTTATGGCACTTATTGAATTTATTTACATCATTCTAATTTATAATTACTGTAAGAAAATATAGCACATATCAGTCCTTGTTATGAGCGCGTTTGATATAACATTAATATTAAATCATGTTTTACATTATTTAAGCTTAGTATTTGTAGACTTCCTTCTGGGGGTGAGCAGCGATGTATTCAAGCGAGCGGAGGATAGCCTCGGGTACTGGAGGAGCCTGAGGGAGGATGTCACTCTAAAAATAAAATAAAATGATTAATAAATATGTGCAGCACGTTAGTTCAAATTTACTTCATGCTTTATAGCATACTATTGTGAATTCTTAAAGCTACTATAAGAGTATGAATTAAAGTCAATATTTGTACTGTTAAGAGTGCAGTGTAGTTGTAGATTGTACACCAACGTGCGTATAGCAAGTATAGTTGTCACGGATTCTAAAAGGGAAAAGTGACAAATGCCTTGTGGATTCAAACGCACTTTGCAAATTGAATTTACTTGTATTTTATACAATTTTACATTCACACTTACTGCCGGCTGGAATCCATTCTCGTTGGCGACATAGCTGACCTGCACGGGCACACCTTCGGGGGACAGGTATTGGTACTGACCTTCAACGTTCTGAAAAAAATCAATTAAATGTACACTAACCAGAAACATCATTACTAGCATCATAAGTGAAACTGCAGGACACAGGCCTTTCCGCTAAGCCCTGAGGAGATTGGGCCACGATTCACCAGATGTGCCTAGAGTGGATTTGTGTGTGTTTACAACTAAGATGCTAATAAGTTGGTACTGACGGCTAAGTTTGCCCAATGCAGCATAGAATTAGCATTTTTAGACAATCGTCATTGGTAAGATTGATGATTTCGTCTGCAATGCCTCAGCCAAAGTGGGAAAATTCACACATATAACTTTTATTAAGATATCCCCTCGTTCCTACGATCCCCAGATCACGCCGACGTCAAATCAAAACAATTAGGCGACGGAGGCAGTTTTCAGCAGAAGCATATAGGTACATCCCAAGTTTAAAATGCCAAATGCTATTTGAAAGTGAATTTTAAGTTGAATTAATTTTCTTACCAGGGTCTCCACGTTGTCAACGTTCTTAAGGAATCCAGAGGACGAGGCGGCAATACCGTTGGATGTTTCGAAACTAAAACAAAAATCAGAGAATTTAATCGCAATATCGTCAGTCTTATCAGTTAAAGGACACTTTCATATAACTCACAAATAAAAATAAGAAGGTGCGTGTTCGTGCAAAGTTATAGAGACTAATATGTAAGTAATATTCTACACAGATAGCACTCATTGAAGTATTTATAGGATTTGAATCTTTATTAAAAAAAAAAACTAACTGGGAGTACCTGTGATATATTAAATTTTATCAAAGGTTCCAAAAAGTTCCAAATAAGTAAATAATGTATCTGTGCATATTGTCATATATTCATCTTAAATAATATTTTATAAGTCAAAATCAATGCACGTACATACGTATTTGTAAATTTGATGTGCGTAAAGAATATATCAAAGTCAAAGTCAAAATTCTTTATTCAGATTAGGCTTACAAAAAGCACTTATGAACGTCAAAAAGAATACAAAAAATACAATAAAAAATACATTTAAAATACCAAAGTAAAGCACAATAAAGAATTTTGATACTTGGAAAAAAGCGCTCCGGCGTTTTGGCCTGTTGAAAAAAAGAGAGCCGTAAGCTCGTAATAGTAAGAATTACGCGTAATTAGGATGCTGTGTAAAATAAAAAATGCATCGGTGAGAAATTTAATACAACTCAACACCACAAACTATTATTGTGACTAAACACATATCAAGTCATTTTGTTTAATTTACACTAAAAGGTTTAAAAATACGTCCCTAAACTTGATCAAGTAAAAGCGTGACGTCACATATTGTAATACTATAGAAAATTCATGAAAATCTGTAGTGTTGACATATCGATAAAATTAATTCAGTTTTATTCTGCTTTAGCTCTTTTGCTTAGACATATAAGAACTTACGCATAACGGTATCCATCAGGGTTAACTTCACTGTCAGATCGAAGGATTTTTGCCTGGACGTCGTTGTCACTGGCCACAGTATTGACGACAGCCTTGGCGGTCTGAACAACAGGCACCACAGGTACTACAGGGGCCGCCTTCGCCACCTTAACCACGGGTTCATAAGGCCGGGATACAGAGGCGAAAGCCTTAGCCTGGTATGGCTGGTAAGAGGGAAAAGTCGCGGCAGAAGCAGCGCACACCCAAAGAGCCAACACCTGAAAATTGTACAAATCAAAAATATGTATTAAAACGCCCTCCACCAAGGCATCAGCTTGGTGTCGTGGCGTCCAGTTTCTTTGACGCCACATGATTGGCCGACTTAGCAAATTTGACAAACTTAGAACAATGACAATTGGCTTTAGATAAAATTAGGGGGCTATAAAGACGGGACGACAGAAGGGTATTTTTTTATGTAACGAAGTGAACAGGACATTCAGAACGTTTACCTGATGGTAAGTGATACGCCTAACCATGAAAGAGCAGCATTGAAGGAGACCAACAACTGATAAACTGTTATTATTCTCTGTCTGCCCGTCACCTGAGATATCAGATGTTTTGTCTCATATACCCGGTAATTTCACTAGCTACTACAGTGCCTTCATCCCGAAACACAAAAGGGCATAGCAGTCTTATTTCACGGCACGATATCTGGTACTGCCTAGACGACACAGTATCGATTCTAACGCTAAACCAGTTTTTTATTAAAATCCTTAACATTAGGTCTTTTTAGATGGTAACAATCGATATTTTTAGTGTAATTTGGCGAGGCTATTGTACACCAGAGCCCTATTAAATGCAAACCATTCAATGATCGACCGCCTCGATAGCTGCTACACTTAAGCGATTGTAAACAGGGGCACGCTAGCCGATGTACCATCGAGGCCCTGTTGTTATCGCTACTGATTTATTAATCTCTATTATAACCATTTTCGTATTTTACTTTGAAATCAAATTGATTCGACAACAATAATTCATTGTTTAAGCTTCTTTCGAATGTTTTATTTTAACAAGCTTATTTTTGATAACTTAAAATATATCAAAATTAATAACTTACCAGGAATTTCATTTTGAGAGCAGTGTCTGTTCAAGTTCTAGAATCAACAAGTGACTTTGATTACTAATATCCCGTATTTATATAAGAAATAAAACTTAAGGCACATAAAAAAACTTATACCAAGTCAAATAAAGAGTTAACGACACTACAGTCGTCTGCTTCAGACGAAGAACATATAAATTTCTCGCATTAACTTATAATGACCAATCTAATATTAGAGGAGTCATAAATGGTAATTTACATTTTGAAGTAGTGTAAAGTAGTAGGTTCCGTACGTTATATTTATGGTTTTTTAAATTATACCATAGCAATAACATTCACAGTCTCTACATAATTAGAGCAGTCACTAACACACATGCCAATTGGGTCCATGTGTTTAGGGAATTTATATAAAGGCAGATTGGAATATAATAAATACTACCATCACATTAGTTTTACAAGCGAATTGAATATTGAATAAAAATGTATACAAATGAAATTGACAAATTATTTTATGTGACACTTTAAGTCTTTGGTGGTCAAAGAGTTAACGAACTTACACACCGCACTCACCAGCGTTCCAGGACTTCCACGTAACTTCTGAACTGACCAAACCCACGGAAGGGCTTATTTCGTAATTAAATCCAATCTTTAAATATAAATTTTGTATTTAAATATTGGATTCATTTCAACTGACTCTGAACTCACTATCGACCACAAAGAAGGCGTAACTTTTAGGCAGATTACAGTTACTTTTATCAGGCAGCCATCCTCACCGTTTTTAAATACCTAATACCCAAAATAGAGAGTCGGTTGCTCAATTGTGTGGACATAAGCCTTCTGATTAAGAGGACGAGAGTTCGACTCCCGCGATGTATCAAGGTTTTTTAGAATTATATAAATTACATTATTTTATCCAACGCTCATACATTGAAGGAAAACATCATGAAGAAAACTGCGCATGCCTCTTAAGAAATTCAAAGGTAGTGAGTGAAGTCACCCCAATCCGCACTTGGCACGAGTGGACGACTAAAGCCTATGCGTGTGTAGGCTCTAGCACCTCGTTGGGGACGTTTAACCCATTGAATGCTGGGTATTCAGACAGAATAGAAAATCTATTATGTCTGGTGCCTTAATCAAGGGATTAATGCGCTAATGATGATGATAATTACCCAAAATATTTCTTATTACTGTGACAAAATTAATGAGTTTATATACCTGTAAATATGTACCCTTTTTTCATAACAAGGGAATGTCTAATTTAACTACAACAGTACTAACTGATTTATTTGCTTGATTTGTTATTGTGTGTATGTGATATAATTTCGAATATAAAGATGTACAAAATAAGGTTTCAATACTACTTTAAATTATAATATATAGACTTTTGACGTAAACTGGTGGTAGAACATCGCTTCCTTTTTTTAAATTAATGCAACTCAAAAATAAATGTTAAAATGGTAAAACTATATTAATGTGGAAGCTGATCTCTAAAACTGGCTCACACGTCTCTTAATTGTGATGAACTTCTAATATTTAAAAAAAAAACATAATATTACACTCGATTTATTTTTGGAACTTTTAAAATGTTTATAAAATAACCAATCTCTTGTTTTGCCAAACTCCATCTAGATAAAAAAGAACACAAAGGTTTTAAAAATATTATAAGTATTTCACTTAACATTCAATAACCAACAACTTTATGATGAGATACGTATATTTCTACGTACGTTCATTCGTCGCTCTTGCAGTGATGGAATACATCCTGAGGAAATCTGCGCACGCCTGGGAAGAGATTCAAACAATCAAAGACTTTGAGCATTATGGAGTCGTTAATCGTTGGTAATCGTTATAAGTTTTATAACCCAGCAATCCACATTATACAAGCATGCTTCAATATCTCTAGATACTGTGACTGCCTGAGCAGTAATGACTTTACAGGATACTTGGTTTATGATATATTTAGGTCACAGGCAATTCCAGTCATCCATTCCGCTGTTTAATAATAACTACAGATTCACATCATCATCATATAAAAGTTGTACTTTCATTGTCCTTAATTGGTAAAAATAGGGGAATTTTCATCGTTTTCATTTAATTTCATAAATTGAATTTGAATATTACATAATTAATAATTTTAAAAAAAATACTGTGGCACTGATTCCTAAGTTTACCAACGACGTGCTTTCTTCACCTTTTTTTTAATAATGTGTTTGCCTAATATATGCTATTCAGTAATATGTCAGTAAATTTATTAATTTATAACTATAGCTGCGCAGAACACGCCTACATAATATCGATCGGCCAAGATCGCATACCATGTACAATCACCGATCATGTTATGACAGGCATCCAGGTGCTTCTTCATTTTTATACGTAATAAAAAGGTACAAATATTCTGTGAAAAGTATCAATTTTAAAATTATTGATTTACTATTTGAACGTAATTTATTTTAAATAATCCATGAGCGTCAAAATATAATAAAATTGTTAAACATTCTCAAACCTACAATTTCAACAGAAAATTTATTATTTCAAGTTAAAATTTATTTGATAAATCTATAAAATAATATTAAAATACATAATACTATAAATAATTCCTAGAATGCAACTTCGTGAACCAAAATGCAAAAGTGCAATTATAAATCTCTTACAGGTACCTTGTAATAGTCAAATACTATTTGTAATTTTATGAATTCTTAAAATTTATTTATTTATTTATTTTAGGACAGTTTACAAAACATACACTTATTACATTGACATTATACATACGTAAGCGATACTAACAAGTAGTGATGCCTTAATTACAACCTGCACGACAAGCACAGGTGACATGGAAGCAGTTTAGCAAAATAAAAGTTAAACAGAATTTAATGTAAATAACATACTTAATAATACTAACCTAGAGTATAGGTTACAAGTGAGTACAACAATTAAAATCAGCTCCAAAAAAATTTAATCAGCAAGAGAAGTATAGACAAAAAGCTCGATAGTCACTCCTTTCAATTTTATTTACAGTATATCAATATCAATAACAATAATAGGCACACACTTAGACTTGTTTAACATCTGTCCAAAAAGATGAATATCGCTCTCTTCAACCTGATGCAGTCCTACTACTAGACATCTGGCGCAAAATGGGGTAGATCCATAGGTCTTTTGGTACCGGTCCTCCGCTTTCCTTCTCCAGCCTCCATGGATGCTAAGCTTGCCAAGACGTGGTCTCCACTCTAGAACGTCTGCTTCAACGGCCTTCGGTTCTGCGACATACAAAACCAGCCCACTGCCTTTTAACTTGCTCATCTGGCGACTATGTCGGTAGCTTTAGTTGTCTTGCGAATAAATCGTTTCTGATTTTACCTTTAAATAAACCCTAAGCATAGCAGGCTCCATTGCGCGAACAGTGACTTTAAACATTTGCATATGGATTGAGTAATAGCTTGTGAACTAGTTCCGCAGTCAGTGTCCAGATCTCAGCTCCGTACGTTAGTACGAGTAGGGCGCATTGCTCAAAGATTTTGTTTTAAATGTTACGAAGTAAACAGGACGGTCTGGATGCTCTCCTGACCGCGACAGAGCGACATTGAAGGAGACCAACAACTGATAAACGGTTATTATTCTCCATCAATGCCGCACTGTGCCCGTCACCAGAGACAACAGATGTTAAGTCTCTTATACCCGGTAATTTCACTAGATTCAATGCCCTGATCCTGAAACACAAAAGTGCACAGCACTCTTATTTCACGAGACGATAACTGGCACTGCGGTGGTATTTTTGTTTAAGAATTGCGGTATCGTTCACTTGAAGATCAAATGTGTCTTGCAGAATACCGCCCAGCCCAACTAAATCCTCCTACTAGCCTCTCTCTGGGTAGAGTCTGGGTCATCGTTACCTCCCCAGGCTACGCGATCCAGGCTCCTATAATTACTCCACTCCAGAGTAGGTGCTTGTGTTTGCCGATGCGTCTATTTTCTGCTGTAAAAAATCCTAGTCCACAACACTGTGGAAAGTGTCAGTATGTCAAACCGGATAGCATACCTATGCTAGCAATCACTGACAGTTGGTTCCTTAAGGTGTATCGATATAGCATGAGAACACTTATAAAACTATAGGTACTAACACCACTAACACAATGTAAATATACGTCTTACCGGTTTGTTTTATTCAATATATTAGGTAAAATGCTAGGTACTTAACCACCTCCGTGGTCTAGTAGCCACAATGATCGGCTGGGTGACCTGGGCAGAGGTCGCGGGTTCAAATTTTAATTTGGTAATGCAGGATAAATCACGTGATTGTTCGATAATAAAGATGTTTTCGTGCTTCAGTAAGCCGTCGTCGAACCCCGCTACAATCTATGGATGGTAGTTTTAATCACCCAGCAATCTGCAGAGGACCCACATATGGCATAATCTCCCCATAGCTATGCGGTGCGAGAACGCCTGTGCCCTGTAGTGAGCCGTTATAGGCTGACGACCATAATGATTTTCAAGGTACCACATAAAAAATCCTAATTGGATTCGACGAGAAGCCGAGAAGAGAAAATATTATAATTAAATTCTAACACAATTTCTCTCGTTGACGATCAAGTCAAAGTTACACTGAAATAAAATAACATGACTCTCCTCAGCGATCATGCGATAACTCAATTTTACATTTTATTCATACAACATACTCACCTTCATGCCTTAATATTCATTGTGTTTTGGACAATAAAACAAAACCATTTTATGGCACTCTATAAATTTTATTTACATTATTGCAATAAATTTAAATTGCTATTGCACAACGCGGCTTGTTGCTCCTTATCAGTCCTCTTAACAAATGCTATGTCAGTCGAATCGAGTAGAATCAAATAATTATTTTATTAGCTTAGAAGTTCTTGACCTCTTGCTTCTGGGGGTGAGCTGCGATGTACTCGAGAGCACGGGCGATAGCGATAGGTACTGGGGGGCCCTTAGGGAGGATGTCGCTCTGCAAATAAATAGAATAACAAGGATCAAATAATGCAACATTGATAAAAACGAGTTTCACTGGCTCATTGGTGTGGATTGTTGCCTTCCGATCTGGAGGGAGTAACCAGTGTTTTTTCGAATTTTCAAATATATAAGTTCGTTTATCCGACGCTCCAACGGTGAACGAAAACATCGGGATTTACTATTTCATTTTACACTGACTTCGGTAGGTATTATTTGTGTATAAAACTATTCTAGCTGTTGTATTTGTTTTTGTTACTTTGTAATGAATATATATTTACCAAAAAGAGATGGGTTCTTAGTAAAAAATATTAATTGTAAACTTACAGCTGGCTGGAATCCGTTCTCGTTGGCGACATAGCTGACTTGCACGGGCACGCCTTCGGGAGACAGGTATTGGAACTGGCCTTCTACGACCTATAATAAAATTAAATTTGAAATGAACTTGGTTATATAAACATTTTATATAAATAATCAATTCTTTGGTTATTTGTAATAAAATCGTCCATTAACGAAAATGATACCAGATGATAGTGACGACAAAACCTGTCAATCCCTCCTATCAAGAAAAGATGACCTTATTTAGAATGAAATAGTTATTACACTTCAACAATTGAATTCAATTAAAGATCGCTCACCAGGGCATCGACGTTGTCAACCTTCTTCAGTACACCAGTGGAGGAGGCAGCGATTCCATTGGAAGACTCGTAGCTAAAATTAACAAAATCGCCGCATTGAAAACGCATACTACAAAGTATTTATAATACACTGAATCACTTGTTTTCATATTTTTAGAACAAATCATGGTAGGTAAGTTTAGAGTTAAACGTAATATTATCTATCCTAAGTAATAAGACTATTACATTTTCTTATATAAAAGGAAACAGCTTTTCATGAATAAACCAAATCGCTTAATTATGTAAACGTGATCTTGTCTAAAAATATAACGGTCATTAAAAGTTATTCTTTTATTTTATATTATTAGAGCTCTACCGCTTACTGCATCTATGGTTTAGTAACCAGTTTTTCTTTTTCTTATCAATGTGATAGTTTAATATATTTTGAAAATAGAACAAGGTGTGATTCTATGCAGTATTTAAGGAGAAGATGAATCTACAAGTACCAGAGCACGCAGAGATCCAAACTCAATGCTCTAAGTTCACTAGAACATGGGAGAGCTTTGTGTTAAAACGCTCAAGATAGCTTAAATATAAAACTGTTAAAATGCACCTTTGTAAGAAATAAAAATACTTACGCGTAAGAGAAACTGTCAGGGTTCACTTCGGAGTCGGATCTCAGTACGACAGCCTGAGCATCATTGTCACTGGCGTAGTTCTTGACAGCAGCATTAGATTTGACGGCAGCGTTGGTGTTGACGACAGCCCTGGCTGCTTGAACCACAGGCACGACGGGTACAACTGGCACTGGGGCTACCTTAGTGACCACCACAGGCTCGATGGGCTGGGGCACAGACACAGAAGCGAAAGCTTTGGCCTGGTAAGGCTTGTAGGATGGGAAGCTGGCAGCGCTTGCAGCGCACACGCAAAAGGCCAATACCTAAAATTTAAATAAACATCATCATCATCAGCTCATTAAACGACATCACTGAGTTGCACCAAAGGGCAATGCACATCGTCTGAATTTACACACAGCCTATGCATCTCTTCGTAGGTATGCGCAGGTTTCCTCACGACGTTTTCCTTCACCGTAAGAGAGTCGGATAAACGTACATATAATTTTGAAAACTCCGAGAAGACATTGGTACGTGGCGGGGTTTGAACCTGCACCCTACAGGTCGGAAGCCAACAGTCCGCACCAAGGAGCCATCTTAATTGAAATAAGTGTATATTAATTGACCCTGCAACTGATTTGAAATGTCACATAAAATTGCAGTGGATAGAGTCGCGATATCAAATGAAGAAAATTGAAAATAAAATATTCTTTATTATTTGTTATTACAAATTACAATGAATTTTAAGCTATTATTAAAGTAAGTCAAACGATCGATATCGCATTTGCTTAAAAGTGTCATCCGAAACTCAAACTTAAACTTTCGAATTAATCTTAAGAATATAGAATACAGTGCGTATGGTAAACCAAAATCATTCTCTAATAGGTAATCTTCCCAAGTATGGAATTAATATTGCTATTTCCGAAGTCACGTTTTTTATTTTTCATTTAATTTGATTGTATTTAAAATTTTCGAAATAAATTATTACTCACCAAGAATTTCATTTTGAGATCTGTGTCTGTTCAATATCCAGAACTAACAGGTGACTTTACTAACTAATATCCCATATTTATATGAGAAGTTATTGCTTAGACATACAAAAAACCTTAAAACAGCCAAATGAGGGGTTAACGACTCCTAAATCGTGGCCTTCACGAAAACTTTATCAATTTCTTAGTTATGCTTAAAACGTCGAATCTATTATTTGTCATGGCACAAATTATGGTATCCGAAACAAAACTAACTTACACATGTAAAGTTTCTACAATTGATTTAGGGTTCCGTATAAGTTTTATAAAGGTTTATATGGTGCTTAGTATATACAGTTTAAACGGAAGAGGGAAGTGCTATATGTTTAGAGATATGTGTGTGTTAATAACAAAAAAATATCGAAACTTTGAGTCAACATTTATATAGTCAATCAGCATGTTTATGTTTTTACATTGATAATACAGTCGAAAGAGGTTTTGTAGTTAGTACCATGTAAGCCACATAAAAAAGCTCTTCCTTTAAATATAACACATGACATTAAAGGAGTTTTACTTTATAACATTTCTAATTTATTTTTGAAATAATTTAAAATAATATTAGACATGTCACAGCCTATAATGGCCTACTGCAGGGTACAGGCCTTCCGGTACAGCATCGATATGGGGAAATTGGGCCCTAACTCAACACGCAGGCCTTATGCGCATTAGTATCAAGTGGAGAAAATATAAATATATCGAGATAACCCTCCGTGCATCACTATGAATAAGCTCCAGAAAAACAAAAATGAAATTTGAAGGGTCGTACAGTAACAGTGATTTAGTAGAAGAGTCGCAGGCGCTGCGGATATTCGCTCGCAAATTGTGTCAGGGTGTCTCAAACCCCAAGTAGTTCAACACGTCGTCAAACGTTACAATCCCTATAGAAATTAAAAATGTTTATTTTACTTAACAAATTTATTTTATTTCTATATCCTAATAATCAAAATCAATATTAAAACAAAGATTTAAACAGATATTCTCCTTAGATATAATGATTTGGGTATAAGAAACCCCACATAGTGCAAGTCGCAACTTTTACCCATGTGGTTTACGGAGGTTAACAGAAAAGTTATATAATAAAGATTTGTTGAATTAAATATCGCACAACAATAGAAAGCCCTGTGTTACGTCACTATATCAATATCTCAAGGTATCCATGGCTCTGGAACTTACGTACAGACAACTGGCAGACACATGTTATGTAATTGTATAAACGTATACTAGAACGCATATACACATTGTATCATGCAAGTTATTATTCGTGCCAGGCCTGTATAATATATTCATATATGTTATGACCTGCTTACAACGAGTTTCAAAAAACTTCACCAAAACTGACTGTTTTTCGGCGCTAATTTGCGAAACTTACGTTTTTGAAATAAGAAAACTTCATTTAAATACAATTTTTACAAATCCGTCGTTGAGATCAGGACTGCCCGTTAATAAAATAGAAGATTTTTGAAAGTGACGACTTGTATGTTCTCGTTGACGTAATTACAAATATGTTTTTAAGCGGAACGAAACTTCATAAAATAACGACGTTTTTAAGAAAACTTTCTTTGTATATATTCAAAGGCGAAATGAGTATGTTTTTTTATTTCGCCTTTGAATCTATTTTTTAAGTCCTATTAGAATTGAATGCATGAATAGAGATAAATAAATAAGAAATGTGAAATAAATCAAGAATGGAAAATAAAACGTACGAAATGCTTTTGTTTACGAAATACTTTAGGTATATTTTGTGTTTATGCCAAATAAAATGAAACCTCATAACTTAGAGAATAAAAACTGTGAAACCTAAAATAGGTAAGAAAGAAAGGGTATATAGTCAAAAGAAATTTTCAATTTGTTCTCTCGTATAAATAAAATATTAATGAATATGCATCTTAACATATTCTAGGTCAGTATTCAGAAATAATGAAGCAAATTAAAGATTAAACTAAATTTCTTTTTCCATGGATCCCCAATTATTAAAGGCGTTTGTTATTAACGGCTGAGAAATGCTCAATGGATTTCCTGGTTGGCCTTGAGCAACGGCTGCGTGTATCTTGAAAACAGCAGTTAGTTCAAAATGTCGTAAATATCGAAGATGGTTGTCTCTACAAAACAAGTTTTGGCGTATAAATGTCAACAGCTATTATTACCGCCTCGTCGGGTCGCCGGGGTTAGAGAATTATCAACTGGTGTAACAAATCATGCAATAGTAAACTTATATGTAGATTCCAACCTTAATCAACCAATCTGAATACTAAAGAAAAAAATATTTTTTGAATATTCTTATTTTTTATAGTTGGCTCACATGTTGGATTAAATATAAATTATGGATACGTAAGCTATTTTACATTGCATGTTTTAATATATATAGTCATAAAGTATATATATTATTAAATGTAGAGCGCAGTCTCTCATCGAAAGCCTATTTTACTGGAAGGTGCCAATTAAAGTTAGTAGTAAAGTAATTCTGTCATTATGTTGTTTATTATTATATTATAGTGCATTACTTGGAAGATTGTTTATTGTTATTGGGCGCACATCAGCATTGCAAGATGCATTTTACCTTGACCCGAAGATTAGCTTGAATATTGTTTTATATCAATAACATAAGAAATCGTTAAAAAGGTGGTTTGGAGTATTTAATACATCATTATTTGTAACTCGATATTTAAAATAGTGTGTTAAATTATTAATTTAATTTAATACTATGGATGTTGTTTTACATAATAACAATAGGCTCTAATTGGCGTTAAAATCTTTTTTCGCCATAGTGAAGTTTAAAGTTACACAAAGATAGCACTTATTCAACTAAACGTACAAATCTTGTATACAACTATCAGTATATTTTTTACAACACTTAGTAAGTAATTACAACCATTGAAAGCTGTTACTTAGCCTTGAGTGTGTTGCTCTTTAGTCTTTGACATGGCCTGTCGCTATTGGCTATATTGCTGATTGACCTCACCGGTCAAATTCTCTAGATTGTACGATGTACTCTGCAATTTTAAGGCGTAATTGCAGCATTTACACGTTACTGAAATTAAACGGATGCTATTTTAAGTATCACTTTGTGACTTGCATTGCACAGCTACAGCATTGTAGAACTGGAATTAGGTAACTATTTATCTACATTATTAGTGATTATGTTATGCTGTCTTTAACTAAAGGAGAAAAATAATACACAATATAATTTATAGAAAGTATTTACATTTAATATAAAAGTATGTACAAAATTTGTCACAAAAATCGTTTTAATTAACACTCCTTAATATCTACAGGATCAGTTTAAGTTATTAAGGAGTGTTATTGAATTAATCCTATTTCACACAGTGAATATGGCGTACTGTTTATTTACCAAACGGTAATTTCAAACAGGATTGTTCTTTAGCGCCTCCTGTTTTCTGGCTGAGGAGGGGCGGTGGCGAGGTACGCCAGGGCGCGCTGGATGGCTTCAGGTACTGGGGGAGCGGTAGGCAAGTGAGCGCCCTGGGGCTGGTAGCCGTTCTCGTTGGCGATGTATGACAGTTGGATGTTGGAGCCATCGTCGCTTGGGTATTGGAACTGCCCTTGCACCTCAAGCGCAGGCTCCTCAGCGCCAATGTTCTTCAAGGCTCCTTTCTCTTCAGCAGCGATGCCGTTTCCGGTCTCGAATGCGTAAGAGTAGGAACCGTCAGGGTTGATTTCACTCTCCTGCCTCAAGATTGGGATGGGCTCCGTAGGCGCCTGAGGAGCGGCCACAGCGACAGCCAGCAGACCGAAGAAAACCTGCAATCATATTTGTTTTTTAATGTAATATGTACTTTCACTTTTAAATATATGTATTGTATTTATTTAAAAATCACTTTTAAAAAGTTTTATTTGACTTGCACTTTCAGTATTTTTAACACTACCACTAACACTTACAATGGTCTTCATATTTATTGTATTTGTTTGTCGGTGAAGGCACTAGACAATGTTTTCTAACGGTGCCTTATCGGTATATATACGGATGGGTCACTGCGCCGCCTACCACCTCTGGGGGGGAATTGCACCATTCAATACGTCAGAATAAATTCGACAAAATATATGCGGGCCTACTGTAAGTCAAGCGTTTGCGTGTTGTCGAAGACATCACAGTTAAATCGATTAGCATCGGCTCCCATCTCTATTAAGCAAACATGATGTTGCTAGTCATATATTAACATGTTCAAAAGTGTATTTCAGATAGAGTTTGAAAAAATATGGACTTAACAAAAAATAAAATTAAAGGCATCTCTTTTCGGACACTTTTGTTACTTCTTTGTAACTCATTGTTTTCGTATTTTCCAATTATTTTTTATTTTAACCTTGGCAGAAATAGTACTTAAAATGTGAAACTACACTTGCAAGTCCAAAATTTGTTATAACAAAATGCAACAATAAAATATCCTGATCATATTATTTTATGATAAGTTAATAATATAAATAACTTTTATGTTCTTAATTTACCTGTGATCGAGGTTATCTTAAACTATGTTTATGTGTATTAGAAACTAACATTACATAACGATAAAAGGAATTTTCCATATTTTACTTATAACTAATCAGTGATTTTAATAATTTATGTAGCTATTTAAGATCATAAAATATTTCTTAAATATTATAAGACGATAGATAACCGGTTTCACTAGGTTACATGGGTATAAATATTATTATAATTACTACCTAATCTTTAGTTTGTTTCCGATGGATTTTACTGCCAACGCAGAATTACGCTATTTAGGAACACAATTTGTTACTAATATTTACTTTTCAGTTAACGCGTTCTGTTTAACTACTTCGACTATGGCCTGTTAAATTTTTTGCGTAAAAAAAGCGGATTGAAGTTAGTGTGAAATACGAATGTGTATGAATGCAATTCGTTATTTTTTTGAGTTGTGTAAACAGAAGTGCTTATTGAGAACGACTAAATGATTTGCACTCGTTGTAATGTGTACTCCTGTTGAAAGATAAATTTTAATTTGACGTTTAAAAAAAATATGGGGGAATTTTTATTGTGGAATAGAGTTTTACCTAAAATAATTACAAACTTAATGTGTGAATATGTATTGAAAAAAAAAGACATATTGAATGGATAAATCGAACATGATGCTTGTTGTGGTCCCTCATTTCAAACTTCTATTGGTACACATATATCTCTCCGAGTTTTGACAGATTCTCTGTTAACAATAATTTTGTTGGGTTGGCTTCGTTGTACAACAATATGTTATTACCTGGTTTGCACGTTCTGTGCTAAGCATTCGACACAATATTTGTGGCTTAAGGGCGAAACTACTCGGAGACAACGACTTGCTACCTGCGTCTCAAATCTGGTAACAGACCATATCAACCGACTGGGCCTTAAGACTAGCTTAAGGTAGCGCCCCAAAAATCTGAGGCTCTCTTATTCCATACACCTAGGCAGGGTCCTTCGCCTAGACCACACATTATCCTGCAGGGAGTTGAGGCTCGGGTATAGGAACCCACATGAGATACTTGGGTCTACTATTCGATGGGCGAATGATCTTCGTGAGATATGTCAAGCAGTTGGCCCTGAAGATCGTTGGCGCGGCCGCATCTCTAGGACGACTGCTGCCTATCATCCGAGGTCTGGAAGGATCCATTCGGAGGCTGTATGCATAAAAGACATGGTACATGGTACTTTACTGAGCACCGGTTTGGTATAAGGCCCTCAATACCCGCACCAGAGCCCTGCTGCGGCAACCACAAAGGACCATGGTGGCAAGCCTGCCAGCCTGTGTGCTGGCGCGTGCTTCCCTTTGGGAGCTTAAAGCTAAAGTTCTCGCAGATTTCTATGGCAGTAACTTAACATTTGCACAATGTTCAACTTCAAACAAATTAAAGTTATAAATTTTAAGGGTTTAAAGAAAACCTTAAAAGCGGAAAATAAATGTTTAGTATTTCTTACTTCTTACTTAATTGAGATAAAACATTCATGGTTGTAAAAAAGAATAGTATAACAACAATAAAACATATTTTATCAGTAACCCACTACCCATATAAATATTTATTTTAATCTATTATTGCCCACTAAAACATACATACTGCCAATAAAAATCGTTGTTTATTGTTTATACAATCTAAACAGTTATATAAAAATTATATAACAATAGGTGGGTTTTATAATAATGAATATAAAGAAGTGGAATTAGGTTTGCATATTTCCAATAAATAAATATTTTTCTGTACTAATATTTATTTATTTCATAGGAGGACCAACAGCAATGAAACAAAAATATACACAAATAACACAGGTAGCCAATTATAGGTCACTAATAAAGATTGTATAGAAAAGAACACCATTCGGGTGTTCTTACAACGTTCTTTGCTTAATAAGACTAAACAATAATAATATACATAATATGGATGAACGTTGTTTAAGCGACAACAATCGTGGACATCGTAATCAAAATTTTGCAATATAATAAATAAAAAAATAATAAAAATCTGTTTGTTCTATTTAGGTCCATAAAGAATTATGAATGACAAATGGAGCTACCACTGGATCGGACCGCCGTTATCTACTGAGAAGAATCCAGTAAGAAACTCAGTAGATACCCAGTAGACTCTTTTCAAAAAATATTGTGTTTTGTACAGCATTATATTATTTCTATCGAAAATAATGTATGTAAAGCAAATCAAAATAAAAATTATAGATATTGTTTATACAATCTAAACAGTTATATAAAAATTATATAACAATTTATCTTATTATGATATTGGTTAAAATAAAATTACAAACTCGTTATCTAATCAAAAATATTAAATAAAAAAATAAGAATTTTACAGTGAAGGCGTGGAGATCAACATGTCCATGTGATCTTATCATTTTGATAAATTAGGGATACTACAATAACCTTTTTTTTAAAATTGTTTTCACAAGAGCCTTAAATTCATTTGATGGTAAATTAACTATATTTAGTGGAAACTTATTAAATATTTTCATGCTTAATCTCACAAATGAGTTTCCGACCTTATGAAGTATGAGATTTGGAGAGTAAGTTTGTGTTTATTCCTAGTGTTGAAACTGTGTGACTTTTTAGAATATACATTTATATTTTTGTGTACATAGATGACACAGTCAAGAATATACTGAGATGACCATGTTAAAATATTTATTTCTTTAAATAATTATCTTAGTGAGTCACATGATTTGAGGCCATATATGGCACGGATGGCTCTTTTATGCAATTTATATATATATATATATTTGTAAATCAGCAGCAGACTCCTACAGAAGTAGACAATAGGACATACGCTGTGAAAATAGCTAAAATAAACCAGTCTTGCAGCTCAATATCAGTAAGACTTCTTATCATTCTTAAAACATATGCATCGGAAATTAGCTTTTAATTTCGCGTCTAATTTTATACTCAAATGTAACTCCACTGTTTTGAATTTCCATGGGTTCGTTATCCAAAGCGATGATAGTGTCTACTTGCTTTACACTAGGCATTGTGAATTTTTCACACTTCATTTTCTTAGAGTTTTGAAGCAGATTATTAGTCGTAAACCATTGCAGTACTGGAAAATGTACTATTTACATCGTCAAAAGATTATTTTCGTCTGTCCAATTTAATATTAGAAATGTATCATCAGCAACTAATACATTTTCACTATAGGCGATATTATTTTTGAAGCAAACTTTCAAACAACCTCACAAACAAGAATTTTAACAAGAATGGGCAAGATTATGCGAAGTTGCAATATACTAATTCGTTATATTAATAATGAAATGTACAATTATTCAATTATTGACATTAAGCCACCAGCTCTAAGCTTTTGAATGAGGTTGTTATTGCCTTCTAATAATTCTTATATATATTTAATTGTGTATTTTTGCAATAAACATACATTGGGCTTTTGTTCTGCTATTGCATAAGTCATCGCTTAGGCCACGTTTTGATAGGAACCTGTTCAACTGGTGCAAACACTTGTAAGGAAGGCAACCTCTTTTATCTTATAGATGTCACCATAATTAAGTAAGTATTCCCTATTTTTGTTATCGACAAACATACCACAGACTCCTTAGTTTTGGCTTACATAATATGCCGCCGTGGATCAAATACTTAAGCGAAATCAAAACAAAAATTTATGAGTGAATAAGTAAATTAGGTTCTGTATCAATTTGATATGGCTTTATAAGCTAAATCCCACCAAAAACATTTCATGTAAAAACCCTATTAGGTAAAGAAAGCTTCTGAGTCTACACGGCCTAACTCTACCGACCTTAATTTACAAATTGTACACATCAATAAATACCTGCATCTTTGCCGTTTCGCTACCGTGGAGACGTTGCAAATATTTAGTTTTTTATGTTTTTAGTGTTCAGGACGATCAGGACGCTCACCTGATGGTAAGTGATACGCCCTACCATGACAGAGCGTCATTAAAGGATGCCAACAACTGATATACAGTTATTATTCTCCGTCAATGCCGCGCTGTGCCCGACTCCAGAGGCAATGGATGTTAGGTCTTTTAATACCCGGTTAGTTCACTAGCTGCAGTGCCGTCATCCCGGAACATTAAAGTGCATAGCACTGCGATGGTATCTACCTAGACGACTCAGTATCAAATCTACCACCAAGTAAATATTTCGTATCCAAAGTAAGTAACGAAACAGCCAAGCCATACATATGATATGTAGAATTTGTTGCAGTAAGGGTTGGTAGAAATAGGCCATGTAGACTCAGGAGCTCGGCTCCACATGAGATCTGATATCTTTTTTAGCGCGCAAACCTTATGTGGATATCTTGGCAACATTTTACAAGAAATGTTGTTGGTGGGATATCAGCTCATTTTATAAGTTGCTAGTCAGTTCTTTTAGGGTTTATTTTTTCCTTAAGTACTTATTCATAGATTTTTTGAGTACTGTTCACAGTCCATGTAAGCATTCATGTCCTTACTCATACAAATAAAATCCCCTCACCCCATTGTAGGGCATTAGGAACGAAGGACATAACTTTTTGTTGGTTAAACTTAGATTACATTCCAAATTTACTTAACGTTAACAATCACTTCAGGAAGTAGCCAAATATTTCAATGATCATCAGTGTCAGTGATGAAATCGGCGTATTTTAGATATCAATAAAATCTATAGTAATAAAGCTATTCAGTTGAGACTTTTATGTTGAATTCATTTATTATCGATATCATATCTCGAGAATATGTACTATTTGTTACAAAAAAACGACGGAACACTTCGAGAAAAGGTAGATAGTGTCCTTGCGCTTCGCTTGTCTCGTCTTGGCAGATACAATGATACGGCCAATATAGCACCACTTTGATCGCTCCATTTGCCATCCACAGGTCCTTGGACCTACACAAAGATGGACAGTTCGGGCTAGACAAGAAGAGGTGCACCAGCTACACAGATAACTTATGAAATATCCTATCTTACCGATTTGTTAAAATCACAGATTTCCCAATACAGGAGATGGGGCAAGCCGCGTTAAAAAGTGCGGAAATGTATGCTCATCGAGCATACACTGGCTATAGTTTACGCTCCGTGAGACGAATGAAGACGCACGAATTTAGAAGAAATTACCGTTTTTTTTTTCAAATGCCATTCTGTGCAATTGTAACATGCATCATCGCAGTGAATCAGTAAAATTTACAAGAAATATAATATTTTCACAGGTAAGAATTGAAAAGTAATTGCGACACTGGGACTGCCTATAAACTTGGCGGCTTGTCCAGTCTAATTGTTATTCGGATGTCTGTGGTTAAATATAATAATAATTTGTTTATTTCGGACCAGTAATCCATAGTGGTGTTAGTATTATATTAAGATAACTTATAACCTAGTGTTAGTACTTAAGCTATTCACTGAATGCACCATTTTTTTAATAGGGGAATAGTTATCCTCCGCAATTGTTTTTAGAATGCTGTTGTGACTATCTCTCACCTTCTAAGCAACGCAGCTGTCTTTTTACGTAGGATTGCATGAAAGCCGTCCGTATGAGCTTGCACAAACATTTCCGACGCGCTACAGTACCGAGACAGTCCCAACAGCATTCGAAAAGCATTATTATTGGACGCGCAGGACATCCAGAGATTTTTTGGTGTAACTAGTCCACAGACTGCTCGTGTACATGCTTTGGCAGTACGCCTTAAAAAGGGTAATTTTAACTTCATCTGTACATCTTGCAAATCTGCGAGCCAGCATGTTACCTCTGACCGCCAGAGCCCTGCGTTCCCTCTCAATATCCGTATGGTCCTTGAGGTCATCAGAAATAAAATGACCTAGGTATTTAAAACATGATACCTTTTTTATCATTGAACCATCTAAGAAAAGCTCGAGGTCCTCTCCTGTATGTTTACCATATACTCACATTTTTTTACATAATAAGAAAGTCCATGCGAGGCAGCATAGGTTTCACACTCTTTCAAAAGCTCCCTGATGGCTCCCACAGTCGGGCCCAGCAGCATGTCATCTGCATAGCTGATGTTATTAACTTTAACACCACCAACACTGCATCCGGCACGCCTGCTACTGAGCCCGCCTATGAGATCATCCACATAAAGGTTGAAGAGCCTGGGCGATGTTAGCCCACCCTGTCTTACCCACACTCTAGCCTATAAGGCTTACTTAAAACGCCGTCCCACTTCACATGATTAGTTTGGTTGCCGTACCAGTATTTTAGGAGACTACATATTCCAGATGGCACACCCCTGTCCTCCACCTTCTTCCAGAGCACTTCGTACGAAACCAAATCAAATGCTCTGGAGAGATCGAGGAAACAGGCGTACACCGGCGTATTGCGATCCACGTAGTATTGGACGGTATGCTTAAGACTTAAAATTGCACTTTCAGTTGATAGTCCGGGCTGAAAGCCGAACTGTGCATCATGTAGATGAATATATTCCTTTAGGACACTATCAAGCACACCGTCCAACACCTTTGCTATAATTGTAGCCAAGGAGATGGGACGGTAATTGTTTTTGTCAGAGATGTCTCCTGTCCTGTTCTTCACAATGGGGACCACTATAGTCTTCATTAGGTTGGAAGGCAAATAAGCATGACTAAGACACATTGTAAAGAACATGGACAGGACACGCGGCAAGTGAACACCAGCATGTTTTAGGTGTTCAATGCTGAGCCCGTCGTGCCCCGGAGACTTACCTCGACTCATACCATTGATAATACTGCGCAACTGTTTCGCCGAGACAAGTTTAAGTGGCTGGTCTCCAAGGCCCACAGGCCCATTCACCCGTGTTGAGATCCCAAGTGAGGATTGAACTTTAAAGTGGTCCATGAACATATTTGCAATGCCACTGTGCTCACTAATCCCTTCCACACTCACCGGGAGACCAGGCCTAGCATCTAACTTATTGGTCGACTTCCAGAACTTTCCAAAGTCCTTATCGGCTCGCTGCTTCGCTAACTTATCCATAATTATTTGATCAGCATTATTTTGACAAAATTTTAGCCGACTTTTAAACGCTTTTTGCTTATCTCTCATATCATCATAGATAGGCCCAAAGTCTGGCCGATTGCTTAATACCCAGGACCTGAAACTATGCCTGGCCTCACGGTGGGCGGTTTTACATAATCGTTCCACCACATACACGCCTACCCCTCCTTGGTCTTTTTGTAGCAATGTGTTTGGATTCCTTAGCTGCCTCACACAATATACCTACAATTTGCGTATATAAATCATCCAATACAACTTTATGTTCATCCAAGCCACAATAACCTTTAGCACAATTCTGAAATTCATGAGGAAAGTGAACATCGCGCAGTTTAAGATTACATATCTCGTGATATTTTTGCGTTTCCATCATATTCCTCCCTCCCCATATCACTGAGTTTCCATCCATGTTCCTAACCACCCGCTTAGGCCTAAGCACCTCTATGTTACATTCTACATACAACGGTAAGTGATCAGATACATAAACTTCCTCGGAGATACCGACACCCTCAATAGTATTCCACGCTGATTTGGATACCAAACAATGATCTAACCATCTTCTACTCCCATGCGCATCACTTATAAAAGTGTATGCATCGCTGTCACTCCCTAAAATGTCTATGTCCGCACACACCCACGACTGATCGGCACAGAAGCCAATCATCTCCTTAAAAAATAATTCGTGAGGATGTGCATTAAAATCTCCTAATATAAATACATTTTCTATATCCCTACTTGCTACGGTTGCACTTATTTCTCCTAGTACATCCGTAAACATAGGTAGGTTATCTGGACAATCTACAGGCATATACACAGAAAGAAAATAACATCCCGACCCCTGTCGTGGCCGAAATAGCTACCAATCGAGGACTAGTACAGTCTACAATATTTACCTTATCAAAAACTCCTTTCCTCCAGAGAATGGCTACCCCTCCATGTGGCCGTCCTCTTAATAAACCAACCGATGTATCTACAGCAGACTTTCCCGTATATTCAAAATCGGGACTAATTAAGTTTAATGTATGAACATCATGCGGTAGCAGCCAGGTCTCCTGAAGAGCTACCATCTGACCACTCACATATATCTCTAATATTGTCTACAGATCTCTTTACAGATTTACAATTAAAACTAACAAATTTTAAGCATGTATTTGCAGATTTACTACACATAAATTAAAAGGAAAATGACTTTAACTATCTCGCTTACTTTTATACTATAATTTACAATAATTTTTAAGCTTTCACTATACATATTAATATTTTTTAAAAATACTATCTACAGTTACTTATTGATTTTCCACAACCCTGCATCAACAACATCTGCCATCACCAACATCTGCCATCACCAACATCTGCCATCGACAAGCGTATCAATGCATGACTTTCAATATGTGTTTAAATTCCGACGAGTTCGCATAATTAAATAAAATTATAGGTATATCGATAGGAAAGTTGCGATCAAATCGATCAACAGTTGAACATGCTCAGGTGTCCGAGTTTCTGAAGCACCTTACGGCTACTAAGATAGATGACTGTGCGTATGCAGACATGATGAAGAATCTTCTTTTGTAACAAATCATGTCTCCCGGTACGTATAAGAAGTAAGACCCCTTAATGGGTGATTGTTGGGTAGACAGTAAAATAAAACTAATGTAAAAGTTATATAATTTTATTACGAAATAATTGGTATAAAAATAACTACTGGTATATCACGAACTTTACTGACTATGCATATCTTATATTATGCGTTACTGTGGGCCTTGTTCAGGTTGAGGTGGGGCAGTGGCGATGTATGCGAGGGCTCGCTGGATAGCCTCAGGAATCGGGGAGGAGTCGGAAGGTGGGCACCCTGTGGCTGGAAGCCGTTTTCGTCGGCTGTGTAAGTCAACTGGATTTTGCCATCGTCACTGGGGTATTGAAATTGACCAGCCACTTCTAAAGCATCTACGTCGCCCACTTTCTTCAAATCCCCTTTCTGGTCTGCATTGATGCCATTGCCAGTTTCAAATGAGTACTGGTAGGAGCCATCACCGTTCACCTGGCTATCCTGGCGAACTATAGGGATCGGTTCCGTTGGCGCTTGAGGTATGGCTAGCGCGACTGCCACAAACACAGCCACCACCTGAAACAAATTAAAGCTACAAATCTCATACATGCTAAAACTATTGTAATCGTTAGCAAAATTATTTAATAATAAATATCGTCAGACTTTCAAACAGCGACTTTCAACTCCAAAAGAATCAACTTGCTTGTACTTTGAGACCAAACAACGGATAATATTTTTTTAAAATGTCTTAATACAAACATATCATCAATAGAAAACTCTAAGATTAATACAATTCATGCACTAGAATACTTTATGAGGATAGAATCCAAACTTTAAGTGTCAAAGTCCGCCTAAATGTATGAAACTTTTCATCTGTCATCAATTTCTAGTATATAATTTTTGACGTTAAAAATGCCTTATAGCAAGCCTAATTTATGAGTTGTGACTTTAAGCTATAATATTCGATCTAATACGCGACTTTATTTATCAATTTACATAATCAAAAGTACATTGAAGACCATTAATATACAAGTGAACTTAAATTAACATATTCTTATCACTTCACTGCAAGCTTAATCGGTTCAAGAACTTGTATCACTGTTATTCTTATATTAGCACATTAACACGTAGGCACTTACAAAAGATTTCATTTTTGGTTGATTGATTGGTTAGACCTGGCTATCGAAGTATACTGACAAAACCTGGCGTTTCAATATTTATACATAAGAACGTATGACCACCTCCTGATTTCAAAAGTGCGATGTCGTAAAATCAATGAAACAAGTAAACATTAGATGCATTACCTCGAACCGTATATGTCAACTACGCGCGACGTAACGGCTGTCAACAAAACGGATTTGCATTTGTCCGCTATTAGCCTGAGCGCACTCAGTGTTTTGCACCAACAGTAGTCACTTATCCGTAGTTCACACACAAATGTTTTGTTTATTTGTTTCTTAATGAATAATTTAAGTTAGGAATACAGTTTGTTTACATTCGTTTTAAACAAACAACCGTGTTGCAGTAGTCAGTTACTCACTAAGATATCAACAAGTATAAAATTATATGAAAAATAAAAACAAAACACACTAAACGATAGGTTGAGATCTAATCACTTTTGATTCTGACGTACCTATATATTATGTATTTAGCAAAACTGGTAGCAAATCATCTACCCAACTCCACCAAGAAACACATCGATACCTATATAAACTTTTGTATACAATAATTGCAAATAAAACGTCTAAATCTGACATATTCCATCAAAAGGGTAAATAAGGAGAAGGGATATTTTAAATTACTGTAAAAAGTATTGGGTAATAATAATTGATAAGGTTAGATCTGGGCATCTAGAGTGAAATTTTTTTTTTTAAACAAAACAAAGTAAATCATAACTTATCTGCATGTTGTGCATTCTACCAAATAGCGGACGAAACTCTTGGGTACGAAACTTCTTCCAAATTTAAACAGAATAATGTACCTTATTAAAATATTTAGTCTTGTTATTATGCCTTTAATTAAATTAAGGACATAATTAAGTTTACTCCTTATTACAGAATCCAGTTTTTGACGGCATTCTATGAATTATTTTTTAACAAACTTCTACGTTTGGCCGTAGATGAACAGTAAAATTTGAACTTCGACTTAGAAAATCTAGTTTATGTTCGGGAAATATAACCCTGGTTACGATACTTAATGAAGTTGACTGTGTGACCCATAACGTCGTTATATGTTTCTGTTCATTTAAGGGAATTCACAAGATCGTCAATATTCGCGGCTTGTTATAGAGCCGAGAGTTGATGTTTTGCATGTACATGTTTATGTCACAAAATGGTTTTTCAATTTATGTTATTTTAATTTTAAAGAATATAAGCTATTTAATGTATTGGGTTTCTGTAATGTTAATGTATAATTGGTATTACACCAAGAAGAGAATTGAATTGATTTATAAATGATACTATAATATCTCTATTTATAAAGGAATTTAAAACTCATTACGCGAGTCATTATTCAATATCCTTTAAATAACCAGAATAATTTAGTATGAACCTGTATTCATACAAAAACCCTATATTATGGTATAAGCTCTCGAGTCAAGTTCATGACAGCACGATTTCCAAAGATGAATGCACGCGAGACATGTCAAGTGTGTCGGCCCAGACGATTATGTAATAGGCCCCATGTCTGCATCGGTGATGCACATCTGCAAGAAAGTCCTTGATTGAAAACCAAGATGGCATCTCGTAAGGTGTGGTGCGTATCGTGTAATTACGTCGTGGCTGGAACCCAGAAATTGTTTACATACACTAATATTATAAAGAGAAAAGATTTGTATCGTTAAAAACTTAATGCTCATTAATGACAAAGATGAATTGAGTAAAAATAAATATAATCATTTCTGCATATGCGATTTAATTCTTATTTCATGAATAACATAGATTTGTATTAATATGTGAAAAAAACATAAATTAATACCACGGTTGCTTGTGTTACAGTAGCTGTTGAATTCAAAAGTTCAAGTATAGAAACCACTTCTTGACTGCTGTGGAATGGCAGGCCCTCGATGATACGTTGACCTAGAAAGGATTGTTAGTGAAATCTTTATTCAGAGAACCGTATTTCTCGGAAATTTGATAAAATTAAGGCATAAACCCAATAATATCAACAGGTAATATGTTTGCATTTGATCGTTGTCTGTGTAATAAATTAAGTGTAGGCTCTAGTTCAATTTACGCTAAAGTGAGTTTAATAATGTAAATAACTTCACTGACCTTAGAAACAAAATGTAAAAAACGAGCTGTTTTTTATTATAATACTAATTAGTGTTACTCAAAAATCTATAAATTAGACACATGTCATCAAAACGTATTCCAATGTATGTTAACCTTTTGTACTTAATGATTTCTTTATCTTTATGCCAAATATATTGCACGTTACATGATAACTAACGACCATGTGTTATTTAACATATGATGTACCATTTAACCGCACTTTTATAACGTCATAAGATAAATGAATGGTGACTGCTGTTCGTTTTTCTCATATGTTAAATGTGACACAACACTACACATATCGAGCCATCAACCAAAACCGCCTACATTGTGTTGACTATCGATCTGCCTGTAGAATTATGCAATTTAATAGTCATATCTATGAATAGGTATTCAGACAACAAAGGATTTCACTCATATCTGTTATGTAAATCTCAAAGGCTCCTTTACTCAATAGAATGTCTTCAGGCAAATTTTGATTGCTGCATTTTTGTTGGGAGTGGCACATTTGTGTGTCTATGGTAATGTGATGAAGTCATGTGACATTTAATCATTGCGAGCTTAAACTCCATACTGATATTTGTTCAAGTCGCACATAACCGTAAATTCAAACAAAACTATTTCAGAACTTTCTGACATTTTGATAAACTACTCACCTACTAATTATTTATAAAACGTATTTAATTTCTCAAAGAACATACCTATATGTAAAGTGCTAAGTCATGTTTCATATTTTAATATTGCAGCATCATAAGGCTTTACATCTCGTTACTTACTTGAAATAATTAAATTTAAACAATGAGCTTCTATTTTAATTCACTTGCTGTTATTAAACTGCGTTGTTTTGTAACTAATTATAATTTACTTAACTGAATTGACATGTTCATTATTGTAAGCAAAAATAATATGTTAAAACAGGCAATTAAAAACAAATTCACACATACGATTTCAACCCAAGTCTCGATCTTGTAATTGTTAATAAATTTCAATAGATATCTTGCGAATTAGTCACGAAATATTTTGTGCAAATAAAAATCCGTATGTAATAGTCAATCTTTATTAAATTATCGGCGTTTACTTCACACATGCGTGAATGAGGTGCAGCAGTATGGTGCAGAAGCGACCTTGACACGCGGGGGAAAGTGGACCGACGGGTGGTTAAGCAAGCGGTCGCGCACCATATCTCGGAGATGACACCCGCGCACTCTGCCCGCTGTGAGATGCGATGCTGCTCCGAGAAATTCCAGATCTTATCGCTTTATTAATTATTATATTCAAAGCTTATATTTTATTTTTGGGTTTATACGCACTCAAGTGATTATGAAATTAGGTCGGGGTTTAATCGAAGTTACAAGAATCGGGAAAATTTTGTTGTTGAGTTTGTATAGATGTTTTGCAAGTCTTCATTGTTTTGATATTTGAAGAATTAATGAGTACTCTATTCAATATCAGTTTCAAGTTTTATCTTATCCCTTAGTGCTAATTCTAATTGGTAATAAAAAAGCTAATAGTTATAATAAGTAATAATTAGATTTCTGCTCATGTACAAGCTTGTTCAGCTAAGCGCAAGTACTTTTCAGGCCCCTTAAATGGGTTGGATGAGGAAGTTAAGGACAAATATGTCCGTCCAGCAATGGACTGTAGTTTACTAGACATTTTTTAACTCCGCAAATACTAAAAAAAGTTAGTGTAATACTTAAAAGTCATACAATAAATATTTAGCACATACCCAAATACAATAAATAAAGCCTTGAAGCATGATTGACATCCAAATCGGCACTCGGCAATTAATGGTGATGATGAGCGAATGATGTCCATGACACAGATAGTTATTTGTGTTTACCTTGAGCTTAAGCGATATTTTTATGTAATCGTAATTCATATAAGCCTGTTTTATAGTTTCCTAACTATAAGATGTTTTAAATTATACAATAAATGTACATGCGACTTATCATTGAAGTTTAAGAGGCTAATATTATAATTATTTTAGTATCATTCCTTGGACGTTGGAAGACGTCAATTATCTCTTTTCGAAACCTCTTATGTGTATAGCCGAACTTTCGCAAACAATAGTTTGCGATTGTTTTGTTTACGTCTGAGCAAATAATACTGGGCATACTCACAAACAATATCGATACATTATGTGAAGTCCTGGTGTATAAACCGTCAATCAATTATATTTTAAGGTTAAGCTTGCAATTGTTAATCACCAATCATTCAAACGAGAATAATAATAGTACATTTATCACATTGCAATAGTTATTACTAGAACATTGAAGGTAGGACGTAACAAATAAGACGCACGATACCATGGTATATGTCTCACCTAACTATTAAATATGTGGTCATACACGCAAGAAAAGGTTCAAATACCATTTGAACTCTCACTAATGTATGTACTATATTCTCTAACGCAATCAATTATATTCAAGATTAGGTATGCTCGGATCTCGTAAAGTATTCATAATCGTGTGTATTTTGATTCAATTAATTGTATCAAAAATACATGCATTTTTACTAATGAAGAAACATCTTTAGTTTCACTATCAGTTGAAATATAAATTTCTTACGACATACGCTGTTTCATAACTTTAAATGATAAAATACACAATTATTAATATGTCATAGTTAATCGTATATTGAATAAACACAAACCTTTGAATTTAATTTATTCATTGAATAATACACATGAAATACAAGAAATACATTTTACTAACAATCTTCACCTTTATATATAATATTTGCTTTAAACAACTACAAAAATATTTCACACTTTTTTCAGCATATTATCATATTCTAAATACTATACATTACATTTGTACATCTATGTAACATGGCTACTCTCATTCATTGAATTATGCATATAAAATGTTCACTACGTTGTTTTATTCGCGAAAATTACATAATATTATCTTAGTTTTAAGATTGTGTATTGTAATAAACTCCAAAATCCTTGGACGGCCAGTTATTGTGGATCAGCGCGTTCGCTGCTGGGGGCAATGTTGCGAGATATTCGAGAGCTTTCTGAATTTCCGGAGGAATGGGAGGGGAAGTGGGGAGATGGGCACCTGCGGCTGGAAGCCGTTTTCATCCGCCAGATATTGTAGCTGAATCACCTAGTAAAGAGAATAAAAAATCACTGAATGTTGTAACAATTAATGTTTTGCTGATATAGGTCAAGCTCATATAAGGTCATACATCTTATGAGTTCTAACCAATATACATAGTTTGATAACCATTACAAATATGATATTGTCAAAATGATGAAATCAAAAGTCAAAAGTGTATAAAATTTATAGCAAGATGAGCAGCGCAACCTATTAGATTCTGGAATCGGGAAAGAATTTAAACTTTTTAAACAACGGCAATGGATACACAGATTTGTCTAAAGTCCATTTGTTGTATTTAAATTTTTACTTACAGCAGTGAAGCTAAAAATTTACAAAGAAATAATATTGGAGGGAGACCAATTATAACTTGGTGAGTACCTCAATCTTTTTTTAGGCAGTTGTGCTATGTATGTTATCAGTAATTCTGTGTTCAGGCAGTAACATCATTGATATTCTGTATATATAAAGGTAGTACGCCATCGTGCTCAAAAACGAACCGCCAAAAGGTGTACAGTTTGTACTCTTTTGTTTAGGTAAATGTACGCTCATTTGAAATATGCGTATTTGTGTGTCACTGCATTCGAACAACTTTTTTCGATTGTTTTGTGA
>PQWD01005187.1:0-11878 GCA_019425675.1 Leucinodes orbonalis | reverse complement strand
GAATACAATTATATACATACAATCCGCATTGTACATACTATGTTTGTAATGAAGGTAAATACTAACAATACCCTTTAATGCAGTCTTTTGTACTCAATAAAGTTTTATATTGATTTCACCCAAACATTGAATTGAAGTTTTTTCATCAAATCCTTTTTTGTCGAAAGCGTCAATATTCGCGATTTCTCCCCGTCAATATGTTAATTTATAATTGGCTTTTGGACGCTGGACTCCATTAAAATAAGTTTAAACACAAGCTGTCAGCGCAGTTGTCGTCTCCCTGCATTTATCTTAAAAATCGTACGTTATTCTTACTACTTTAATTAACACCCTTTAACATGCCGAAGTAGTTTATTTGGGTGCTTAACTTATTATACGTACTAAATCTTGTTCAAGGTATTGCGCTTCTTTATTGGGTAGGGCCCTGGCTATAAATATAATATCTGATACGTCGCCAATCTGATCTTACCTTATAATACAAGCTAGCGTTAAGCAGTCATGTTTTAATTTCTTCTGAACGTAAAGTTGTAATGCCTTGAAGAATTGGCATAATTATTTCAAATATGAAAAACCATATTAACAACAGGTATTCCATACTAATATTATAAATGTGAAAGTGTGTCCAATTGTTATCCTTTCACAGAAAAACGGAGCGATGAATTGACGTGTGTTTTCTAAGTGAAGGGATGAAGAGTAACATAGACTACATTTTGTCTCTTTCTTAACCCCCGCTACCCTAAAATGGGGGTTTGAAGTTTGTATAGAGAATTCAATTTTCAAGGTAGAAAGCTAAATATGGTCCTATTTGTCACTAAGTGGTGTACATTAAACCCTTATCTAACTGTATATTTAAATCCCTTCTCACCAAAGTATTGGAAATTTCAGTAGACTAAGTAAGTAACAACACTTTTTAATATTCATAATCTCAACTCATTATACTGCGCCACCGAGGAGCACAAGCCTACCCCGTAAATGATGTTTAGACCGTAGTTCGTCCAGGTGGGTCCATGGCGAATTGGCCAACTTCACACCTTTGAACCACTTTGTAGGCGTGCAGGTTTTCTCACAATGTTTTCCTTTACCGTACTTTTGTATTTTTAGACTCATGATTAATATTTTCCTTATTCCCTACAGATAATAATATAAAATATAAATATCCACTGACATTCACACAGCGCCATCTAGCCCCAAGTTAAGCGTAAAGCCTGTATTATGGGTACTAAACAACGGATAAACATACTTATATACATGTTTTTTTGTAAATACATATATATTTATACATAGAAAACACCCAGCCCATTACAAACAGACATATTCATGCACACAAATGTTTGCACTGCCCGGGGATCGAACCCTTGGTGTTGCAGCCGACCTCTCAACCGCAACACCAAATGGGTTGTCTAAAATAATAATTCTAGCTATGAAATATTTACTTCTAAGAAATCTGAGTATTCACTATAATCTTTATATTAAAGTGTACAGGACGGTCAGCAGGACGCTCACCTGATGGTAAGTGACGCGCCTGACCATGACAGAGTGGCAGTGATTGAGAACAACAACTGATAGACAGTTAATATTCTCCACCAATGCCGCACTATGCCCATCACCCGAGACAACGGATGTTAGGTCTCTTGTATCCGTTATTTTACTAAACTTACTTTAAAACATCTGAACCAACTTAAAAATCACTGTACTAGTATCTAATATGACTGTACTAGTACAATTATGACTGACACCATCGTCAGTCATAATTGAAATAGTTTAATGTAGAGCAATGATATTCTGTATATATAAAGGTAGATACGCCATCCGTGCCTCAAAAACGAACCGCCGAAGAGAGTACAGTTTGTACACTTTTGTTTAGGTAAATGTGTTCGAAATTCGAAATATGTGTATGTGTGGTGTCACTGCATTTGGAACAGTTTTTTCGGTTGTTTTGTGAATATATCACGAGTCCATACTTTTTTACATCATTGCTGTAGAATAATATGTTTAACGAAGGAGCTCTGTTTTTATGAAGGTTGACGATTGGATGCCCCATGACTGTTGACAAGACGATGACGTAACTCGTCTACGAGCATGCAACGCAGACTGACTGTAAAGCATGATAATTTGATTTTGTATACTACAAAGTAAATATAAAAACTGGATAAACTGGCTAGAAATAAGGTTAAGATCTTCTCAAATGTAAATAGTTTTTACGTCAACCAATCATCATCATCAACTCACTAATCGTGCCCACATACCCTGCCACACCCTATACAGGTGGGTTTATGTCCATCCTATCGATGGGCTCAAGTTCCGTAAAGGGTGTATAGGCTTTAGTCGCCAACGTGGGTCCAGTGCGGATTGGCTGACTTCACACACAACCTTTGAGTTTCTTTGTAGGCGTGCGCAGGTTTCCTCACGATGTTTTCCTTCACCGTAAGATCGTCGGATAAACCGTCCATATAATTTCGGAAAATCATTTGTACAAGGCAGGATTTGAACCTGCACTCTCCAGATCGGTACACCCTATACGGGTACCTGATGGAAAGTGATCATCTCCGCCCATGAACAACGGAGACACCAGAAGTATCACCGAAGCGTTGCTTGCCTTTTAGGAAGGAATACGCTCTTTTCTTGAAGGTTCCAATGTCATATATTTTCCAGGAAATACCGCTGCTGGGAGTTCGTTCCATAAAAACAGTGTACGTGGAAGAAAGTTCCGCATAAATCGAACAGTTGTGGAACGCCAACCTTCAAGATGATGAGGATGAAATTTCATCTTATTATTAGCGGGTAGTCCGATGATGGAATGCAGCAGCAGGTATAAAATCGATCAATTCTTTGGAACACTCCCCATTATACAAACGGTAAAAAACACAAAGTCTTGCAACGTCTCTGCGTAAGGGCAAAGAGCCAAGACAACCGGTGATTGTTGGATCATTGACCATCATAGCGGCTCTACGTTTTATGCGATCAAGAGGAAGAAGAAGGTATTTACGCCCCATTGATTAACTATAACAGGTAATACTACATGGTAGTAGCATTCATCATAAGTACGGATTTTTGAAATGATTGAGACAATTGTTTTTCGGCAGTAACATTTTTATATTTGATCCAATAGAAATAATACAATTACATATTTTTTAAAACTAATATTAGTACAATGTCTTGTACTAGAATTGCAACTCAATATTATTCCTTTTTCGCTTCCTTTGGTACAATAGTGGGAACAGCCGGATGGAAGGGGTTGTAACGGTTATAATAGGGGTTGTAACGAGCGTCATAAGGTCTTCTGTTGTCGAACGGCTGTCTAGCATCGAAGGGACGGCTAGGATCGTAAGGACGATTGTATGCACCAAAACGATTTTTTGTAAAACGAGTTGTAGCGGTTGAAGTCTGGATCTAAGACACTCCTGTTCCTAGCTTCGGCGAAGGCAGAAAGGGGAGACAAGGCTTTACCATCAGCAGGGATGTGCACTCCGGACGGACGGAAACCTGCATAATAAGAGAATAAACTTCATAATGAAAGAAAGATATTCTTAACCCTTTGAACGCCAAGAATCCTGACACAAAATAAAATCTATTGTTTTTGACGCCTTTAGGTGTCATAGGCTTTGATTGGGTTAATTCTGGCCATTTCTTTTATGCTTTCACTGCAGCCGATTGCAGTCTGCCATTGAGCGTATGTGTTCCAGATTCAGATAACCAAATCATTATTTAATCCTCTTACAGGCAACTCTAGATACATGAATACGTAAATCTAAGCTGATGTGATGACTAACTCCCTAGACTTATTAAGACTCCTTATCAAGTTTCATTAAATCGATTTAATCCTAACATCAACCCATTTATAGAAACTTTCATCTGTATGAAGTTTGTGTATGTTACATTATGAAATTTGGAAAATCTCATGATTTTATTACGGTTTGATAACCGGCTATCCAATAGTTTTATTTTAAGTTAGGTTGGTTGACAGTGAGACAATTTAAGTATTTTTTTTTTCTCAATGAATATAGCAGCAGCATTAAAATAACCTGACGCTTTCATAGTCAGTGCAAATGACTAAATTGATGGTTCATTGAACGTTACAATCCCAAATTTAATAATGTTTAAAAAGGTTATCCTTGACATCTTTGATGAAATGTCAACCAACGAATTTGCAGAGTGCAGATTTGGTTTTCATATTGATATTTATTTCATTGAAAAAATATGTATAAGTAAGTCATCAATTACCATTTTCATCGGCGATGTAAGTTACTTGAATTGGTGTTCCCTCGGGAGAAACGTACGCGTAGCTTCCTTGGACCACCTGCAATTGTACACAATTTTTGTCGTGAAGGTTTTATGTAAAAAATAGGAAATATGATAAGTAAACACACTGTTTACACCTAACAAACCACATTTGACAGTACAAACATTCCAGCTATATTGGTTGCAAGTAGTCAAGTGAGCTTTTAGTGCAGTTTAGACTTTATTGATATGTTGTCTGGCATTCAGCATTCTATTGCTATATATTATTTTTGATAGCTGTAACCCGCGATGTAAGGTTTTTTGCCGTAGTAAAATGGAGGGCGTCAGCTAACTTAATACCCAAATTTTATTAAAATCGCTTCGATAAGTTATGTCAAAGGACGCAGCTCACGCGACATGAGCTGCACGCCGCGCGGTCGTTTATTTAATAATATTTTTTGTTTAAATAAGCTGTATTTTTTTCTTTTACATCAGTTACCTGTCAGTAAAAGTCCCGTCTATTATCGGACAACAACACAGACAAAAATTTTAAAATATTATTTTAGTGTATGCTCCTTATCTATATTCATAAACATGTATGTGTTTCCTACGCAATAAATCCGAATCGAGAATATCCGTAGGGGAACTAGGGTGACCGACATAGCTCAAAGGATAAGCAAGTTGAAGTGGCAGTGGGCAGGGCACATAGTGCGTAGAACCGATGGTCGATGGGGCGGAAAGGTTCTCGAGTGGTGTTCACGTAACGGAAAACGAAGCATAGGCCGACCCCTAACCAGATGGACGGATGACCTAGTTAAGGGGGCGGGTAGCAGATGGATGGCAGCTGCTAGGAATCGGCCCGCGTGGAAATCATTAGGGGAGGCCTTCGTTCAGCAGTGAACATTTTAGGCTGTAATGATGAATGAAAATCTGTTATTTGAAAACGACACTTAAATTTTATTTATAACTAGCTGTGCTCCGCAATGGTACCTGCGGAATACAAGATTTTCTCCCGCAGCAATACATAGCCTTAATAGCGCGCAGCCCAAGCGTCTGAGTTGCGCACCGCGTGGTGTAAAATTGGTTTATTTTCCTACGAAAAAAGTTTTATACAAATAAAAGTAGACTATATTTTTCCTTACTACATAAGTTACTTGCTTTGTATATATTCGTATGCCCTCCAATTTTACTTCTATGTAATAGATGTATAGATAATAATAATAGATAACGAAATGACTACCTGAGTTCCCTGAGGTTCTCCGTTGTTGTCAATGTAGGCATCTTTTAAGTAGCCAGCTTCTTGCGCCTGCTTTCCATCAGCAGATGAGAAGCTGAAATTGACATAAAAAATTTCATTCAACAATGTTATCATCGTACAGCAAATAAATAACCAATACATACAATTTGTTTTCAATTAAATTTTGAATCCTTGGATATTTCATAAATCACTTCGATTCCCGTCTCTTTTCACACTGTTCAGCTGTTATTTAATTATAAACTTTAATTTAAAATATATAAATATTTACAAAAATATAGTGAATAATAAGTATTATATAATAAGCATTGATCTGCGATGTATATTTTTCAGGGTCCAAGTTAGCCGCTTAGTTTGGGCTAGGCGGCGCTATGTGTATGTCTGAGAGTACATAAATCTTAAAGTATTACTTGGGCCTTAGTAGCAGTGTTTACTTGACATAAACGAAAATGTCCGCAGGTAATAATTAACGTACAGTAACTGTCGCTCACGGTTAACGTTCAAATTTTTCTCATTGGTATGTACTATTTTTGAAAAAGACTTATAAAAGACAATATGATATTGAAGTTGTAATTTGTTATTAAATAAAATTCAAATTATTCATGTAAAAATTATTTACCAACATTATTTTTGTTATTGAATAAATCTAGTAGTATAGGTATTAAAAAAAAACATAATTTTAGACTTCATTATCATACTTAAAAGATGTGATTTTTTTATCGTCGTTTAGATCCCGCAATGTTCACATAATTTAAAGTTTATCTTACCTGAAAGAATAGGAGCCATCAGGGTTATGTTCGTTAGAGTAACTCAAGATAGGAATTGCTGGACCGGGTTGGTTGGAACTGTACTTGTAGTTATTGTAGTAAGGGTTTACACCACCGGGAAGGAAAGGGGAACCAAATGGAAAGGCAGTAGTGCCCACTGGTTGGCTGATGCCCGTAGCTGCAGAGGAGGGGTCGGCTGGACGCGCGACACCAAGCGCAATCCAACACGCAAACGCACAAACCAGCAATCGGAACATCTATAAAATTCATTTAATGTATTATATCATAAACCACTTTTTTCTGCTAACTTGCTAACTCAAACTTTAAATATCATGGATGAAGTTACCTAAATTAAACTTATGAAGTTTTCTTTTACGTGGGTTAACGTTGTTTTTCGAATAAATAACATAATTAAAAATCACCTAAATAAAGTTATGATGTAAAATATTTCTTGATCATCATTAGCGAAAGCATGAATTTTATATAATAAATAATATTACTGCAAATATAATTTATTGTACTCTAAATACTTCACTTTAAAAATGTACCAAATTTTAAATTTCATATTTTTTACCTTATATTTTTGTTACAGTCCAACACCTGCTCACGTTCTACCTAAACTGCTACTGTTGGCGTGAGATCCGAATATTCCATATATAGGTAGCAGGGTTGCTTTGTGCTGATATTTTTTGTTATGCCATCGTTCAAACGTGAGGATTACACACGTCCCTTCTACCAGCTAGTGGTATTATTAACCGAGTTATAGATCTATTCAAAGCTCGTCAGCACGAACACGATAGTATGAGAACATTTAGTAATTTCAAAGCCAAAATTACTGTAAATGTTAGAAGCGGTACATAGTTTCACTCAATTACGTTGAGGAAATATCGTCAGCACTGGTGGTCTTTATTGGTATGAGATTCCTTACCAAAATTGTTTCGGAGCATGTGCACAACTACAACGTGCTTGTAAACAGAATTATTTACTTTTTGCTAACAATCTAGTGTATTAAAAGGTATATTTTAGTCTTATACTTAGACTAACTTTATTCGTTATATTTATAATACATTAATCGTAGTCTTCGTTATATTTATACCATTTTTACATTATATATTCTCTAACGATTAACTCAGCAGTGCCAGACATCGTCCAGTGGATAGGCGTGTCTTGCACTATAGCTAGTAAAAATTAACGGATAAAAGAGATCTAACAGCTTTCGTCGTAGGTGTCAGGCGCAAGACTGTGTTGTCAGAAAATAATGTTATAAATTTCCGCCAAACATCTGTCATGGCCAGGCGTATGTATCACTTGAAAGTTTTTTTAATCGTAATACTAGAGCTATTATTTAGTTTTATAAACATGAACTGAGATTAGAAGACAATAATTTAAGTCTGACTTGTCTATTAAATTGACGATTAATGACGTTTGGTCATGACTATTGTCAGAAATCTGTTTTTTGTTAAAATATTATCTTATCAATAAGTATATTCAGAATTTTTAAACATTATGTGATATTTTGAAATTTCAGTAAGCGGATTTTGATATTTATACTGATCATTAAGCTTAAAATAACAATGCTTTGTCATTATGGTTTTAATATCACAACAAGATTAAAGATCTGAATAACATGATGGTGCCGCGGTAATATCTCTGTTAGTAATTAGTTACATACGTATTGTGCTCGGTTTTTTTTTACCTAATTAAGTTACGACAAAAGAGGCCGGTTGATTGCATGTACGTATAGTATTGTTTTGTTATTTCTTGACGGGAATGCAGTTCGTAATTTTAAATTAGGCTCTGTTATAACTAATGTCGAAGTCTATTGTATTCACTTGATTTCTTTAGTAAAATTTAGCTATGTTATCGTTGTTATTAATTGTTAGAAATCTGAAATAAGGGTTGGTTGGTCTTAAAGTAACAATAGGTATAAAAAATAGAAACATGTTGTATGAAATTTATTAATAAATATAGTCTGAAGAACCGATGGTCGTTGGGGTCGGAGCACGTGCGGTGTTGGGGTTGGAGCGAAGTTGGGGTTGGAGGGGCAAGCGCAGCGTAGGACGGGCATCCACAAGACGGACCTGAGGAATGTTGCGGCTAGCCGCTGGATGCAGATAGCTTTCGACCGTTTGGAGTGAAAGTTATTTGGGAAGGCTTATGTTCAGCAGTTGACATCATGTGGCTGATATGATGATAATTAATTATTATTTTTAACAAACCAACCAATGGTAAATATAAAAAATGGTTGCCTGTAATAAATCCGTGATCCCGACAAAGGGGAGTACGTTAAATTAAAGTATCCTCCAAAATACCTGCTCGTTAATTAGTTGTTACCACATTTAGTAGTAAATAATTAACTAGCTCATGCATTTATGTCAAGCACATCTCGGCAGCTGCAATTAAGTAGGGTAAATTACTTATACCAGAAAGAAAGAAAGAAGAACAATACATTGAATATTTTTCACCTTAGTCAAAATTATACAACAATGACGTTAAAAGAAGTTGACTAATACTAAACCCAAATTAACACACGCTAGCAACACTATGCCGGATATATTATTATTCTGAATTAAGTACGAGGTAAATTACAAAAATATGCAACTATTAGTGGTTAACGAACCCTAGAGTACTATCGTGAGATAATTTGCATCCAAACACATCTAGCCATCTTTAACTGTATTATGTATTCACCCAAAAAGTGAAGCAATATATTACTATTAAATAATTTGTGTAGCGTATGTAATATAACCATTCGTTACAACTCAACATTAGGGCAATTAGCAAATCCAAAGTCGCAAACATTTTAAATTGTTCAGTTATATTCTAATCGGGTAATGGTCTCAATTAACTTTTATGAATACCTATACATCAATATTATTCTATTCTATGGTTCAATCTTAAGTTCAATCTGCTTGTAAAATACATTCATATATGTGTGTCTAATATATTTTGTTTTTCTGCTTTTATCTATATATGCAAATATATATATATATATATATATATATATATTATATATATATACATTATCTGGCTCTCCATCTCTTACCAGTTACTTTAACCAAATGATTGTTCCATCCGGCTAACGAATATGTCAAGACTGTGTTAACATTTATATCAAAACATTCGCGTGGAGTGAACAATGCATGTACTAAAAACGAAAATTAGAGTGAAAATTACTTCCAACTCTTATTGTTTACTAGCTCGAACCACTTATTATGTTAACTAGGTTTAACAATGTAGATTAAAGGTGAACGTTTGTTTCTACATTTCAAATACTGAGAGTTTAGTAACATCTAAGAGTAAGTGTAGTAATATGCCAAATGATATTTTTGCAAGATGTTTTCAAACATAGCAACGATGACGAGTATAACAATTTTTATTTATTTAAGTGTACTTAAAATAATTACTAGCATACCATAAATCCTCCTTGGTCCTTTCTTTTTAACCGCACTACTTATATTTCTTTCTGCATGACCGTAGGTTAACTGGTAGTTAATGTCATTCGGCATTAAGTTCGCCTTTTATGTGCAATAAAGTTTTTAAACAAATAAAATAAATTCCTTTACATAACAACACCCTGTTTCGAGCGATACAGCTTGCAGAATCAATCTCTTCAGAAAGCGGTATGCAATAGCATTTTAATTACATCACAATTTTCTTAAACTAACTCAAACTTTGTCAATAGAATATTGGTAAATGTAGTTGGCATTAAATACACAACATCATATAATAAGGACCATAGGAAATAAAATCACACCAAGATGACGGAAATAAAATGCATATTTAAAACTAGCTTTAACTTTAAAGTATATCATACTCGTTAAATATTACAAAAGTTTTGACTACAACCTCAGCAGTGCGTGAAAATAGGATAAATACGGTACTACTTTCATTGTAGAGCCGGTTTTGATAAAAATAATGCTGTCAGTAGAATTTTTAAACATGGATGGCTTTTTAAGTAATAAATAACTGCCTCCGTAATGTAGTGTTCTGATTGTTGAGTTCAGATCGCTATTTGATTCGGGGGTCATGGGTTCGAATCCCACCATAATCACTGCATAATGAAAGACCCATTGTGCGATTTCCCTGTATGGTTAAGGACTGAAACACCAGATTGTTGGAATCGAAAGATCATTCTGGGTTGCGGACCCTGAAGGATCGGCTTAAACCTTTGAACGCCAATGACACCTTAAGACGTCAGAAACAATAGATATTATTATTTGTCTGAATATCTGGCGTTCAAAGGTCTAAGGAACTTTGGGACAGGTTTGGTCCGATTGCATATCAATCGGACTACCTACATGGAAGACAATTAATTTAGAGTTCCTTCAATTAATTCAACAAAGGCAAAAAACATTCGATCCTTAATCGATGTTGTCGGATATATTCTACAGAACACAGATTTCTATTGTGTCATTACCCTAACTTTTATACGGTTAAAAAACATAATTATGCTATTAGTAGAGTGGTTTTTTTATACAATAAGATATGTGTGACATTTAAAAAACGACAGATGTCTCATATTGTTGTCTATTAAAATTAAAATATTGTCTTGACTTTAATATGTAATTTAAATCAAAGGTGATATGGAACATCAAATAAAATATTAATTAATAAATCATAACCCCTGCACTTAATGGATTTCTGATTCGTTTATTATAATTAAAAAGGAATTATAAAACTCGTTCATACAGTTACGGATATATTGGCAATGGCATCATCGAGCTACATGTTACGAGTACTGTTTGTATGGATAAAGAGCCAGTTAAATATTTTTATCTTCTCAGTAGGTGCTCAGTTCCTTAATAATATATCAAAACATTTATATACTATCTATTCAACTTATCGCAGTCCACTGCTGGACATGGGTCTCCCCTATTTTGCGCCAGTATCCCGGTCCTCCGCTTTTCTCATCCAGCCTCCACCAGCGACCTTTCGCAAGTCGTCGGTCCATCGGGCCGGAGGGCGTCCTACGCTACGCTTGCCGAGACGCGGTCTCCACTCCAGAACTCGTCTGCTCCAACGGCCATCGGTTCTGCGACAAACGTGACCAGCCCACTGCGACTTCAACTTGCTGATCCGGCGGGCTATGTCGGTAACTTTAATTCTCTTACGGATTAAATCATTTCTGATCTTATCCCTAAGAGAGACCCCGAGCATAGCGCGCTCCATTGCGCGTTTAGTGACTTTAAACTTGTGAACCAATGCCGCAGTCAGTGTCCATGTCTCAGCTGCGTATGTTAGTACGGGTAGGACGCATTGCTCAAAGACTTTTGTCTTCAAGCATTGCGGAATCGTCGACGTGAAGACCCAACGTAATATACTATATCAAAACATTTTTGTCCGTTTTGAATTTTTTTCAACATAGTCAATAAAACAACGCCAGACAAATACCTATATGAGTTGGACACGATTAGTGATGTTTTTTTAATTATTAATTACGCAGTGTCATCTAGCACCAATTTACGCAACAAGCTTGTACTAAATGCACTAAACCATACTTAAACAAATATGGTAATTAAACAAAAATAAACTATTAAAAAATAAAACATTCAGACCTATTCCAGATGGATTCTGTCTTCCAAATGGGTTCTGTCTTTGTCCTACAAGCTACTGAAAGAATACTTAGTTAATAAAA